>JAQGAX010000184.1:0-21391 GCA_034698105.1 Plectus exinocaudatus | reverse complement strand
AGCGACCGGCGGAAGTGCTCCGTCACGTCCGGCTGCTCGGGCAGCAGCGTCGACGCCAAGAAGAGGCTAGGCGACGTCTTCTTGCCACCTTCAACGAATAAATAACCTTCAATATGCAAAAAGCAACTAAGTACTAGAAGAAATAAGGACGTTCAATTTTTCAAAACGCACAATTTATCGCAAAATAAATAATTCAAACTTTGAGTGCTTGAGAATTTGCACGTTAACAGACCTATCAAAATTCTGCTTGTGATCGCAGTCATCTTAGTGGCAAATACGCATTTGCAAAAAAAGAAATATACTTTGAGCACTTATATTGGTCAAACAGACTTCATTATCTCATGTCTTTTGATTTCTTGAGGAAAATTATTAAACCCACCAAGTTCAACCCCTCCTTTTACAAACTCTTCAGAAAAAATGTTATCTATTCCCTCAATATAAAAGCACATAAAATCTCCTCACCGAATCCATTCCTAATCACCGATGGTCGGGCTTGGATCGCTGTTGGCAGACAAGCAGCCGGCATTTTGTCTTTCTTGACTGACAAATCGAGCGGCTGGTCGCCGCCGCCGCTGACATTCATGGCATTTGCCAGCCGGCGGCTCGTTCTGTTGAGCTCGGAGGATACCTGTGGTTTCAAAAATGTTTAGCTTAAAAGCATTCCAGGGATTTTTTTGAAAGTGTAAGAATATAAAAATTTAGCGTCCAAGTGACCCTATGGTTTCATAGTGCTACAACTTATTATATTTTGGCATTTCTTCCCATTCTTGAGAAGCTTAGGATGCAAAAATTGTCAAATAATGTCATTGGTTGCTAATGTCCTACGTGGGACCGAAATGGGTCAGAAGATTACAAATTTTTTGCCCATCTTAACCTGGTCTAATAACCCCCTAACCGCCTAATCGCGACCACTCGATTCTGTACGTGAGAGCAATATTCAAACAGTATAAAAGCTAAAAGCAGCACAAGTGCGTCATGCTGCATAATCCGCGCGTCACGCCGGTGAATTTGTGCGTCATGCCACACTATCTGTTATCGCATCTTACTGTTGTATCACAATTGCTCAATGGGGGGTTATTCATAAATGACATCACCGTTGGGGAGAGGGGTCAAAATACCGAAAAACGCCATTGTCCGTTACACGGCACAGGGCTTTTCGAAAATTTACGCTAGATAAAATGCCCACCACACGACTTGGGGGGGGTCGACCTTGCTCAGGTATGGATGACATTCAGGAATGGTTCAAATACGCTTGGAATGGTTAGAGATCGACCACCATAAGATATCAGTAATACCTCCTCATCGTCGTCGTCGACCACGTTCAAGACCGTCTCGTCGTCGTCGTCATCGTCGGCTACGACGAGGCGCTCGCGCTTCATCGACGATGACGTTACAGATTCCCCGGACGTCGACGCCTCGAAACCCGTCGAGTCGCGCTTGCCCAGCATTGTGCGCGAGCTGCAAAAAGGGAACATTCATTTTGTAAATCGGGAAGTATTAAGTAATATTTTGGCACTAATGCTCATTCATTACGCGTTTGTAGATATTTTGGAAGCATTAATATTGTACAGACTAAACATTAATTGAATTGTGCAGCATGAATACATCACCAGATCAGATTTGTCTAGCGCAAGAGATGATAAGAAAATTAATTTGGCAAGCCAAAAAGTACCAGAAAAGAACCCATTATCGTTACCCGATGTGCATACTATTCTTATAGTAGTACGCTATCATCCCTAATTTAGGCAGTGCAAGATAGTCGCCCAAAGTCACTATTTCGCAATCATAAGGTAGTCAGATTGGTCACAAAGAGGACAATAAAAGACAAATTTCATGAGTCATGAGGTATTCGTCCAACAAATATGCTCCTGCGTCATTTGAAAATGGCAGTAGTATTCAATGAGAGGCGACAATCGCGCGCTCAAGTACGCGTGGTACGAGGTAGGTAAAAGAATGCAGCTTATATTCTGTTTCCTGATCAGCGCACAGATCATTCAGTAAACATATAAGTCATCATTGAGTAAACACGCTGCTAAAGAGAAAGAGTTGCAGACTGTCGTGGTGAAGGCAGGTTTATATCTGTGACGATTTGATACGTAACCATTTATCCTAATGCTGAAGCATAGTACAAAAGTAACGATAGGTCAAATCGTCGCAGGTATAAATCAAGATATAGCCAATCTGCCAATGGATCAGAGAATGCCACACACTTTATAGAGAGTACACATACAATTCAGTTCATGCACATACACTTTGAGTCGATAGATAAGATGAACTGGGCAAACCGACTTCGCGCAGTGGTGACAACCATGAATTACACTGATTCATAGCGTCGGTAGACGGGAAAGCGGAGGAGGGACGTGGGGGCGTAATAAACGAAGTATCCCAATATCGCTCACCAAAATGTGTGGTTAAAGCACAGACAAACTAAGAATTCGGTACGCTGAAAATCAAAACATTCCTAACTATTATACGAAGTTGTTAAAGAAATGATTACCAGGCATTAGGAATTTAAGCCGCGAATAAAAAGGAGAGTCTTTTGAGTAAAAAGGGGCCTTTAAATTCAGAAAAACTCGGTCTTAAGCAAAGAGAATGGGCAAGAAGGGATGAAACTACTGTATTATGGCTCTCAGGCATCGTAATACCATAGCAGAATACTATTGGAGTTTATTCCGTCCAACTGTTTGACAAGCAGAGAGCACAACGGTGCACGACTCACAATGATTACGAATGGATGCGAGGATACGCCATGCACACCAGAGATGGCGAGATGATCGTGGTCGTTGTCAAAGCCAAAGTCAACAGTGCAATCGATCCCACCCACATTACGTCTATTGCCTGGAGACGGACGCATCGAACGATCGTTTTTCCATTGCCCCACGCGTTTGCGCGCAATGCGAACACTAGTCATTGCTGGTTGTAAATGGGCTAGGAAATGCAATGATAAGAGGTTTACAAACGCAGTGCGCCAGATAAGAAATAGGCAGAATTGCAAACGATAACAACTAACTAGGGAGATAAGCTAATAGACGCAGATAAGAGTAATAGATTACGTTTGCAACAAGAAAGAATAACTGATAAAACAGCAGGAATAGAATGTAGCGAAGACACTGAGAAGGTATATCTGATAAAGCAGCTGAAACCAACGGCGCAAAGGTATCAAGAAGTTATAACTGATAGAGCAGCTGGAACCGACTGCAATAAACGCACCAAGAAAGAGTGCTGATAGCACAGCTGAAAACGACTGCAACAAACACAGCGAAGTCTACGAAGGGGAACGTGTGTGAATGAGAGAGGCAGCGCGGTACATTCGAGAGAGGGCGCACGATAAAGGGTCCCAAGAACGGTGGGCGCGCGTGTCTGGAGAGCGCCGCATTCCGCGCATTCTCAACGACCGATCGGACGCGAAAATGCCTCAGCATCGCCGCGCCGCGCGCACTCTTTCTGTCTCTCTCTTTCTGCCTCCTCTCGCGCTTTTCTCCCAGAGTCCACAGAACGACCGCGCGACGAATATTACCACAAACACCAGTGCAAACAAGGTCGGTCGACGATGTCGATAATGATGCCGCGTCGCGCATTCCGTCCGAATCCCCTCACACATTCCTGAAGAGCTAGCACTCGAGAGAAGACCTGTCGAGATTTTTTTTCTGCGAGGTGGGACTGGAAATGAAGAACTGGCCCTAAGCGAGTTCCCACGCACGTAACACTGAAGCATTGGAAGCCATGGTACCAGTCAGTGGCGTCATTGCGAAGGAGTCAGTCCAACAAATACCCTTGGCAGTGAGATTATTGCTTTAGGGCGCCGGAAAAGATTGGTCTAGGAGAGGTGCTATGCCAAATAGGGTGCCGTAAAACTATGATATGGGTCTAACCAAAGTATAAACCAACAACCAATCCTAACTGTTGAGCAACTAACGGCAAAATACGGAAAAATGCTCGAAAAGCAGCCTCAATTGACTACTTTGACGAAGGGTGTATCACATTTGAGAATCAAGTTCAGCTTTGAGTCTGCCGAAATTTAGAGAACTAAGTTAAACATATTACAAGTCTCGGCTGCTTCGCGACTGAGAAAGGTATTTCCAATTACATTCAGCCAGATATCACAGAATGGACCTAAAACTTTCGAGTGCCCAGTGAAAGTCTTAGTCAAGAAACAGACAGTTAAGTATGGCCGCAATCCCGTTTAAATCGTAAAACAGCCCAAAACAACTAAAAATTCTACTACCAAATCAATCAGCACTAAGTGGAAGTCCTGGTCTTTGCATTCAAACTGTACCTGTTGTCGCCACAATGACTGGTTGGCACTGTCGTAGTAGAAGCCAGTCTCGTATAACAGCACAGGAAAAATAGAGCAATTCGAGACGCAATAAATTAAGGTACGCTGCAGCAGCACGTGAAATATGGACGACCACGTTCAGCTTCAGTTAGCAGCTGCTTTACACAGTGGCACTGTCTGAGAAAAAGGCAGACAATTTGCTGCAGACGATGAAATTCCCTGATCAACAGGATTCAGTTAGTGCGAAGCGCGTGCAGGTCGCTCATGTCGACCTCGAAGTGCTCCATCAGGTAGGTTTCAATCGCCCAGAAATAAAGCTGTACGAATAGTGATGAGCTGTAGGACGATAGGAAGCACAAGTAGAGGACGGCGCCGGGAATTATCGGCATTGTGTGGCGGTGGTAGCACCGCAAGTAGCTTAAATTCGGCTCATCGTAGAATTGAATCTAACGGAAAAGCTTCTCGCGTCGCGTTTCAGTGATGGTTATATTGCAATACCACAGGAAGTCTGATTTGGCTCATTGGAGAATTAAATCACTCGGAAACTTCTCTTTTCTTGAACTATATATGGTCTCACATTCAGTTTTTTAATTGAAATTCAGCTCTGTGACGTGCCTACAGTCGCGATCAGAATGAGGAGGAACAGCACTGGTTGTTATTATGAGCACCTGGTTTACATGCATAGCTCTATTTGGATAGGATTTCTGGCGAATTAATTGCTCTATTTCAATTCAAAATTGCCATGATAACTCTTCTAAGTCTTTGTGTAAAACATTTTCAGTTTTTTCATCATTTAACCATGAAATGGGAAGCATAGCCTTTGTTATTACAGAATAAAGGGGAAAGATTACTGAAAAATGAAATAAAGTTTAAATGAGGCCACGAAAGTAGCGTGTTATAATTACAAATCATGAAATTCCTTTTCATGAAATCTTATATCATCAAAGGCAGTTCTAAGATGTTATACAATCGTAAATAAGCGCAACAGCTGTCGATTCCAACCTAACAAAATGCCGAATATGGTCGAGACAAGCCTAAGAGAACAGTTCGGTGGAAAAACTCAGAGAACGCACTTGACAGTCGCCGTACCGCGCCGACAGCGCTGGCGGAGTAATATATGAAGAACATGCGCCCAGCGGGACAAGAGAGAAGACGAGAAAGTAGGTCGGATCGGACGGACGCATCTCTGGCCGTGCCAGCCGCGCCTCCCCTTCTTGAGCCAGATTCTGACAGACCGCCTCGGCAATCTTCGAAGAAAACAGTTTGCATTCTTTCTTCCTAACCGGTCACTACGATTTCAGCCCGATTCCCGATCAGGCGCAGGATCAGAGTATTTGAAGTACTAATCATCGGAAGCAATAGTGCGTTTGAGAAGACTGGACATATACAGAAGATATCTTTCATCAATTGAGTGAGGAGTGTGAGGAGAGTCAAGTTGGAGTCAAGTGAATTGAATTCTGGCTGGTTAGACGTTGCCTCTAGTAAATGCAATGAGAGATGCAGAGATGGATTGAAAGAAGCACACAAACCACTGCGACGCTACAGGGTGCCACGAAATAATGTCACCCCAAACAAACATGTGCATCGGAATGGGCATGGCGGTAAGGTTAACCGACTGAGGTATCTTCCCCACATACCCCTGCACACCTTTGCCCACAGTCAATTAGGACACTTTTAGGCTTCGTGCACGGTTAATCATTCAAAAGAGCATAAAGTTCTGTGTTTATGGTTGTATTCTTGTTACTTTAATGCTTATGCTGTGTACATAAAACAGTAACGAGGTTCGTCTGGTTCGGAAGACATTTAGGGTATTTTGATATCGCGCATCGTGAGCACAACGATTTGCGTACCTGGGCTAAGAGCGAGTTTATAATGTGAAGAAACGTGCAAAAGAAAGAGTTACCATTTTGGCAGCGGAACTATATCCCCACACTCGAGTCATTCAAAAATACAGTTACGGTCGGCACGTGTTACGTGAGGGGGGGGGGTAAAAACGCCCAAAACAGCGTTACGTCATATGTGTAAAGCCCCTTGGCAGCGTATTACTATTCAACATGGCACAGCAAAGAACGCTCTAGATATTGCTATGGAATGCAAGAAAATATCACTCACAATTGATCATCTGGCATCTTGAGACGACTGGCAAGCGAATGAGAAGAGAGAAATCAACAACGAAAGAGAATTTTTAGTTTTGACAGCCGCATGCGACTTTTAAGCGCTTAAACGTAAGCAGCAGCGATCAGTCCACAAAAGGTCGTTTTGTGATAAAGAGCGCAAGGTTTGCAAGCGCAGGCGACAAAACACAGTGATAAGTGCCCAAAACGAATGTTTACACACGGTTTACGGACCTATTTATGTCATGTTGAACACGATTGGAATGCAGTCGTAATTCCGCGACTGGCGCCAAGTGGCCGATTTTTTTATCTACTTCATTTCCGTGACTTCTCAAAGATGTTCGTACCGGGAGACAGGCCTGAGCACGTCCAGGCATCTGGGTGGGGAGTCACAAAAATTCTGGGGAGGGTCGTTTGATCCCCACAGGGTTATTAACCCAAAAATTTATGTCATATAGTTTGCTACCATTTTTTAAGATAGGTCACCAAAATTCTGAACGCTTTACATCATGTACTCCCTCCTTACCTTTATGGTTGTACTCAAATTATTTAACGCATTTTTTAAGCTTATTTGACCCCCCCTTTGATGTAACGCTTTCGTAACGCTGCATGTGGCCAAAACGACACCCCCTCCCTTTGCTTTAGCATAACAATGACGTCATAGAGAAACGCCCTCGTAACAGGGCCTCCGCGACCCCCTTCTCAAAGTGCAGTGTAATGTGTATACGGCCCCTTTTTCAAAATTTTTCCAACCTTCAAGTCTGAGATGTCAAAGTTACAGTATCCTCTGGGGGAGGGGATCGCGCAACCCCCTCCCACTGCGTAGGTCTGTTGAAGGAATGGACGATAAATTATAGGTGGGCAAACTCGCGATACGCTAACCGTGCGGATCGCCAAACGGGCGAAGCCTGCTGCCGACTGGTAGCTCATAAAAACTACTAAACTACTACATGCCTGTGTAATCTATGCGCGCGGCGCTATTTTGCTGGCAGCAGTCAAACTACTCGCATGAAAAAGTACTCTCTGCAATTTGTTTACGGCTGTTTGCACCAGATGCCGTCCACTAATATTATCGGAGAAGCGCTGACGAATCGTTCCGTTAAATATAGGATTATCACTGACACTTTGATCTGTAACCATATACCGGTATCCTAATGATGAAGCGTACGACAAAAGTGATGATTGGTCAAATCGTCAAAGGGATATCCTACTCGAACGCGCAGAGGTGAGCAGATGAGCGTGGGGCGCTATGGGGTGGCTGCGTAACCACTGGAGAAGGATTTGCAACTTCGACAGAAAGTTCTAGGGGGCTGTCCATAAACTACATGACGCTGTTTTTTGCCTTTTTCCGATACCCGTCTCGACTCTCTGCAGTCGATCCCGGTGACCCAGCATAGCTATGACGTCATAGCGGCACGCGTCCGTCACAGACCGTCTCTGGTACCCCCTCCTTTCAAAAGCGTGACGTAACTTATGCATGGGCTATTGGACGGTTGGAAAGCGTATTCGCCTCGTAAATGGTGAAAAATTTCTTGAGATATACACTAGATGTTAAAGGATTTTCGTTCCCAGCCTGGTTGCGCAATCACCCTCGTCGCCTACTCATGCGCGCCTCGGACCTAGATAGGTAGGTGCCTTTCGCCGACGGCACATTTTGTCGAAAATGCAAAGTACTAAACAATGCGATTAATCAAGTCCACGATAACACTCAAAAAGAGCACACCTATGCACTGCACGTGGACGTGCATGTGATGTGAATAAAGTTAAGGGATACAATGCGACACGCTTAGGGGTCGTACACAAATTACGTAACGCTTTGGGAGGGGGAAGGGGTCGCAGAGGCCCCGTTACGCAAGCGTCATTGCTATGCTTAAACATAGAGAGGGGGTGTCGTTTTGGCCAAATACAGTGTTACGAAGGCGTTACGTTGGGGGGAGGGGGGCTAAAAAGGTCTAATAAAGCGTTACGTAATTTGTGTACAGCCCCTTAACACCTGCGACGTCTATGAAATTCCTGAATACGATTGAGCAGTACATTGTAAATTTTGAAGCAAAGGGCGCAATAAAAGCGAAGAGTAGAAATCGTTCAGGGGTCATTCACAAATTACGTAACACTTTGGGAGGGGGAGGGGGTAGCGGAGGCTCCATTACGCTATGACGTCATTGCTATGCTTAAGCATAGGGATGGGGTGTCGTTTCGGCCTAATGTGCAGCGTTACAGAGGCCTTACATGAGGGGGTTTAAAAATGCTCAAAAAAGCGTTACGCAACTTGTGTACATTATAGCGGTATATGGAAGACCGGCAAATTCTAACCATCACAACGGATAACGATTTTAAACAATGGTATCACTGTACAAAACATAGACAGTGGGACCGGTCATTACGACCGCAAAAACAATTTCTACTGTAAATATGCCAATCTGAAGAATAATTCGTCAACATACCTGGTGATCGTTGCATCCAGTTCGGGTCTACATACATTATCAGCCATCCTGCGTGTTAGTTTTCGACGTGACTGGGTGCCCGGGCGGCGACTGGCACGCGTCGTCGTCGTCGTCGTCTATTCGAAAGCGATGAAATATGTTTCAGCATTAAAACAGGTTGTCCATTCTTTCATTCATTCCCTGCCTTCCGTTGCGCGCACATTTTCCGGTCCGCTACGTGCGCGCTATTTGGCGATTATGTGAATGGTACGCCCATTAAACTTTTGAATTGGACCTTAGCAGAAATAAACGAGGAGGTTATAAGGGGAAGAGTCGTGTTCGCATTCGTAACAAGTGATAAAAGTTGGGGGGGGGTTCGCATTTTCCCCTGAAGTTTGAGGAGGTTTCTAGACGGGAAAAATAGCTGAAGAATGAACTTTTGCACTCTATTTTCGTTTTTATTTGAGTACCCTGAAGTAACGGATGTTTGGATCATAGCCTGATCGACTCTACTGTTATGCTCACCGAAATTGTACAGCACGACCTGGACTGTGATAGAAAGGGCGAATTTTTTTCACTATAAGTTGTCGTGTTCCGAGCCAAAAATTAGATTCATGGCGAAAAGTCAAGAGTTGTTTCAGCAATAATCTGAGGTCTGCGGCCGACATCTGACGGGGTCATTCTTTTTCAAAACTTTTCTAATCCAGTGTAAACAGCCATTTTTTGTCTGCGAGCTCAAAAAATATCTCCTCGACTTATTCATTTGCGTCCCCCATACCTCACGCCAATTACTGAAATTCAGTCAAAAAAATGCTGCATGATAACAGCGTCAATACAAACAAAATTAGCTGAGAATTAGTCAAGCATAATGGGTGACTTGATGCACAACCTCTTAAGTTCGAAAGTAACATTTCGTCGATTACTTTGCCGGTCACCTACACGAGCTTACTACATGTACTACACAACAACCCATGTGAATAAAATTGTACCTTTCAAAACCTGCGCTACACAAAGATTTATAGATTTCAAAGGCAGCGCACGCGAGGACTATTTTTCCATATTAGTCATTGAAACAGTGCGATCTTTGAAAAAATATCAAAAGCGGCAAAAATAATGACGGAATGGGTTTCTTTTCGGTGTGCCAAACTTTACTATATAGTTAAGCTGTTTAGTGAATGGATGGGTAAGTTTGAGCAATCATCAATACTCTACCTATAACTTAAGAGTGAAGAAAGAGATAGCATAATGCCGACACAGAACCTCACGCTACGAATGATTACAGCAATGAGAAATTACTGTTGTTTCAGGGGGGGGGGTAGGTTTGGTCTGACCGACAGTGTCGTCTGAGAAGGGCATGGGAAGCGAGGGCCAGCAGATGATACGGTTTCGCAGTGTACTGCAGCGTGATCGTTGTAGGACGCAAGAAAACCTGTACTTGTATGACGCGCATCACTGTTATTGCAACCTCTCGTCGAGGGTCATGATCAACTACAAAATGAAATAGGCCAGGGGGTCTAGGGGGAGGACCTCTGGCTGGGGGAGGGGGTGACCCCCTGGTTACAGGTACGGTGTCAAGAATAATAGAAAATATCACTTGGACGCAGAGGTGGGCACGGTGGGCCGGCCAAGGGGGGTGATGGACCAGATTTAGGGAGGGGATCATCCCCCTAAAAAAAATTTTCACCCTAAGGGGGGATGGAGGTAAAAATTTTTTTTCGCCACATATGATTAGCGACCTAAAAAAAAAAAAGGTCGTCAAATTCCAGCCGACCAAAAACACTGTACTCCCCCCTTCTACGTTAAAAAATTCTCATCCCCCCTAAACTTCGACCCCCTCGGGTATGGAGCCTCCAAGGGGGGGACATCCCCCAATCCCCCCAGCGCCCACGTCTGCTTGGACGTTTCCAAGTATCCCGTCATCCTCACTCCTTATAATACCTGTGACGGGTATCCGAGGCCAGGGGGTCTGATTTTTTTTAATGGTGAAATTTTTTTTAGCCATTACGTGGCGAAAACATTTGTTCAGGCCGGGAGGGGGAGGAGGGTCCCGGGGTCTAGAGGAGGTCCGGCCCTGGCCAGGGTGACACCCCTGAACCCCCCTTGATTACAGGTATGCTCCATGTACTTGTACAACACCTTTTAAAGTCTACTGATGTATGATATGCTTTTGACTTCCAAACTATCCATTATGCGCATATGAGATCATTTATTCCACCAGATATCTAGGTAAAAATAGACGACGTAGCATTGTCTAATTGACCGATGCCAGCTTGTCCACACTGAGTTTCTAAAACGATTGAGATCGATGTATTTTCGGTACCTTCGTCTTGCTGTGCGCATTCCTCAATTGCGCGAGATATATCAAAAAATATTCGATTGCTTGAAAAATCGTCAAGAAGCTCATCCCAGCCCATAAGCCGATAAGTCCCCCAGAACTCGAGATGAGACTGTCAACACTCATTGATTCATACATTTCAATAGTCTGAAAGCAAACTTTTGTATGGTATAATCAGCGCAGACGTGGACGCGTGGGCGCTGACGTACAGAGGCACATGGCGGGCCAAAGTCACCAATTCACTTTTGGTATAGGTTACCTGCAATTTCTACCGTAATTTCTCTCACGAGCGCTAAATTTGAACGGAGTGCCACTAAGTTCCACTTGAAGAAAATTTTACTCAGGGATCTTAGTGGCGCTCCGTTCAAATTTAGCGCTCGTGAGAGAAATTACGGTAGAAATTGCAGGTAAACTATACCAAAAGTGAATTAGCGACTTTGGCCCGCCAGGTGACGCTGGTCGCGGCGCTGACTATATGCACCATAATTATTAATACGCCTAGCAATTGCTGCAGTAACAATAGCGATAGGTTGTGCTAACAATACTAATGCACGAGGGACGTAGGGTAGCACAAATCCCCTAGAGGAACTTGCAACCAGGGCCGGAATGTACAGTAGAAAGTGGCCAACAAGTTCTAGTCTGGGGCCCCGGGCCGCTCGTAGTACTGGAGGGGGGTTCCAAAAGCTCCTCAGGGCAAGACGACAGTTTTCAAAGGGAAACTGTTATCATTTTTTGAACTTCCAAAAACCGGAGGCAGTGCTTCTCTCCCTTAGCAACGCGCCTCGTATGATCCAATGCTTGCTTACGTATGTTTCTAGCGTGTTGAAATAAATATCCAGCACTATTATGTCGTGAATATTCTTTTGGTTTAAACCAACATCTACCAGCCAAGTTGAGAGGGCGTCCGCTTGCGCATCGCTTGGCAGTTTTGTATGACTGCTCGATGTATCAATATATTTATCAAAGCACGGCTTTGCACAATTTCTTGCGCATTGCTGAACCACACTTTCCAATCCTGGCGAAAGAAATGCTACTACGGCTCTAAAAATATGAACGTTGGGGGGATTAATCGGACCAGGGGGCAACATGTATCAGATAAGCTCACGGTCAGACATTGCTCAAATTCAAACTTCAAATATGACTTATGTAAAAATGTAGCCGAATTGTAAAAATTAATGCTGTTTTTTGCAGTAACTACATTCATTAGTACAGTAATTAGTACATTAACCAGCACTTACCCAGAAGGTAAGATTGAAGACTCATTGTATCCAAAGCAGCTGAAGTATTCTTCAATTTCACATTGTCTGAATGTGTTAATAGCCATGATTGGGGTGCAATTACATAAATTTATCGGTATCAACAAGGAACACTCCATTGCGCAGTTGTTTTCGGAATATGGGCGGTATTGGCTGAGAAATTGCAATTTCGGATCATGGGCACACGGTGGCTGAAAAAGAAAATTTGATGAAGACGACGAAGTTAAAAACTGATAATCTGTGGCGCACCTATCGGGGTCTGACTGACCTCCCCTACGGGACCTCTGACGCCAGTTCAGGGGTTTCCCCCGATTACAGGTATGGTTACTGTTAGTCGTCAATAAACACACTCGTCTTGGCCACAGTGCTACGCTCAAACCGCTATCCTTGTGAACTCGGAAACCGCCAGTGCTGCGCTTCCAGAAAAAAATAACCAAGTTAAGAAGAAAATTATTTCCACTGACAATTTGTACAAATATCTTCCCAAATTTCTAAATATATCATATATCTTACCTCGGATTTAAAGTAAGTGAATGGATTAAAAACTGATTCCTCTCCTTCGCTAACTGTTGCTTCGACGACTTGCATGGCAACAGATACATAGGTCCCCGGATACATGAATATCCATTGGCCAACTTCCGCCTAAATAATATTCGCGATACCATTTTGCAAGAGCATATGATCAAGGATCAGCTTATGATCCAATGTTCAGTAGTAGACTATCGGTATCGGCCTCTACTACTAAAAAATCCCTCCGAAAATTTATTGATAGCGGGGTATATTATATTCTAAAGCAATTTAATTAGGAACAATATTTCAGGATTTTTTAGTCATAGAAAATTATGCACTGGCTCAGCGTGCCCGGTGCGACCAACACGCTTACAAACATCCATACATTTCCGTCGTAGGCAACTTGAAAAACAATTCCTTCCATCAAATAGTTATTTTCGAAAATCGGCAAATAATCCCATGACTGAGTGTCAAAAGAGAAAAGTGCGCCTCCTTTTGATCCTGAAAGCGCCAAACCATTGAAGACCTAAATATCGGTTTCTTGCAAGCGCGTAGCTAAGTGGACGGGTCATGTTCTCAGAGACTCTCAGCTTCCAGTGATCCAATGAGTAATAAGACTAATAAACCGAACTTTCGGTAGCAGTGCAGTGAAATTGTGAATTATTTCGAAAAGTTTTGCCTTTAGGTATCATTGCCGAAAAATTTCGAGCGACTTTCTTAATTTTATAAAGTACGATTGAAAAGTTTATTTTAAATATGTTCTAAAATTTCTATTAATTTTATACTTTTAAAAAAGTACGTATTTGCGTTCAAGGGTATTTTATTTACCACATAGTTGGCGATATTTCATTGGTCACCGAAGTTCAAAATTTTTATTCCCATACCCAAGAACACATTAGGCTCGTTTATATGAGGGTGCTCTAGGGGTATCCCAATATCTCCCAGTGGTTACGTCTGCCCCTAGTTATGGAGCTGCATTAGTCTACCGTCTATTGTCGATTGATTGACTTTCTAGCTTCACGTCTAGAGTGCAAAAAATACTTTCTCACCGACTTTTGTCGAGTTTATATTTGCTTCGATGCGCATGCACTTTGCATAATCGGTTGTATTTATTATTGTAAACGTTTGCTGATCATTTTTGCCACCTGGAATCAAGTCCAAGGAGCCGGGACCCAATTTATCATAAATATCGAATAGAGTAAAATTGTTCGATTTTCTCCATTTAATAAATTCTTGTTCTACAGTTTTGTTCATTATGGCGGGTACAAGATAGGTGTTGAAGGGCATTAAGTTCATAAACAAATACCGAACCATGTCGAGGCTCATTTTGTATTCTTGTACGTACGTATATTTGAAGCGATTTACATTGCAGACAATAATTGATGGAAACGGCACGCCGTCTGAAACAAAACCGAGCCATGTCGATTAAATGTCAGTCAATTAAGGGTCATTAACCAAGAAGTTCCTTTCATCGTCACGCAGCCAAAATTTGTCGCATTTCACCGCCGTATGCGAAAAGGTGACGTTCAATACATCCACATAAGCGATGTTATAAATCGGGTTTATAGGGCAGAACAGTCTCGAAGCGGACACGGCTAGAACCGGACACCCTCACTTTTCTCCTCCGTAGCAAACTTGTACAAGAAAGTTGAGCGAGAAATTTGTTAAAATGATGTTAAAGAGTAACTTTATCGCTAGACTTTCTTGTACAAGTTTGATACGAAAGAGAAAATTGAAGTGTCCGGTTCGACCCAGTGTCCGGTTCGAGCCCGTTCTACCCTACTTTGCAATGCGGTCCGGTGCGGTCCATTGAAACAATATAATATTGATTTTTCAGTCAGCCACACAAAACATGCAACCACTCCGCAACACAAAGTATAATATAAACCATGCCATAAACCTCACAGCCGCTGAGCCGTGGACAAGCCTAATGCTTTTGCTTACCGTCGATGCTAGTTGGAACTTCCTGAATTCTAGTCTTCCACTCATGCAAGCGGAACTGTTTTATTCCGCTGTACAGCTGGTTGCACATCATCATCAATGAGAAGAAGATGAGAATTAGCCAGATGATCTTGCCGATAATTGATTTCGCCCGTGAAAAGTCGAAAAATCCATGAGCGGTCGTTACTTCAGCCCATTCGGCAAAAACAGACGTACTTTCCTCATTCGTCATGGCAAGCAAATTAATTCATATTATTTCTGGAAGATTGGTTTTAAAATTGAAGCACCGCTGCCTTCAGTATACAGTTACAATATAAAGACTGCCTCTTACTGTATTTATTCTAAAAATGCGATTCTCTTTAATAGTACGACAATAATTGAAATTGAAAATTGAACTAGGGGTCAATTGGGGACAAGGTGACAAGGTGACAAGGCAGGCACGAAGCTAGAACCGGTACAACGGAGGGGCCACCTCGAAGACTGGGGGGGCCAACTCGGGGAACCAGGGGGCTAGCCATATTGAATGTCTAAAAACTGAGGGAATGGCGGAAAATCGAGGGGGCTGGCCAAAAACCGGGGGGGGCTGAGCCCCCCAGCACCCCCTAGCTTCACCCCTGTGACAAGGGGACTAGGGCAGTTGAAAAATAGTGCGACTACAGCTGCTGTAGAAAATACGACATATATTTTTAACGTTGTTAAAACCTAAGCTTTGTTAACAAAGTTATCGTGCTAAGGGATATTAATTCGTAGCCTCTGGCCATAGTGGTTGTACCCCTGCTAGTCGTCGCAATTTGCACACGTCTAGGCCAGACACTATAGTTTAACCATAATCCTGGCTCGATCCTAGTTGGTCTGGCACACATTAATTATCCAAATTGTTTATTCTCCCTCTCCTATCGATGTCAGCAGTACCAGTCATCTGAAGCAAAACATACCCAGATATTGTTTCTTGTTCCTCATTGCTGCGTTCTTTCTAGGTTCTCTTATCATGTCACATTTCATTCGAATGCCTCTTGGTACGCGTGGTCCCTGGTACTAAGCGAAATTGATTTCTGATCCGCTCACTAACTGCGTTGGTTACAATTACAATCATTATTTTGCACGAGTTGCGTGGTCACTGGTGTCGAACGCCCGCTCCAGAGTGGCGACGCTTTTTGCATGATTATACAGCGAATATAGTGAAACATGTGAACCAGAACAATGCTGCTTAATGGTCAATTAGAAAATGATTGGCTTCGAGGAAATTTATTCAATTTGATTTCGCGAATTGCTTCCACGCAGAAGTGTTGACCAACATCTCCATAAATACTTGGCGCAACAGTACCAACCAAACAAGAGAGAAGTCGCCTCCTATAGGGCACATTTTCATAGTGAATATGTTGCAACATTGTCAAATCAGATTATTTTCACATTTTCAAATTTTTTCAAACACCCAGTTTTAACGAATCTTCTTTTATGTAGTCAAACTTCGTCTGAAAAACTATGTACTCCCTCTTAGCTTTCGAAAAATTTGTACCCCCAAGGCCTGAGGGCCAAAATCACAAACCCTTCCAGGGGGTGCGGACCCCTAGTCCCATCTCTGGTCAGCCCACGCACCTTAGTTATGAAATGATGCGAGCGTGTGGGTACAGTTTTGTGAAACACTTTATTTTATGGACATAGCATTCTTGCCAGTGCTAAGAAGTCGTCGTGCAGCAAGACGGAAACAAATTTTTAAAATCAAATTTACAAGAAAAATGATTATTTTGTTCCACAATGGTGTTGAAAATCGTGCGGACGGAACAGAACTCGTCGGCCGTTCAGTGGTTGAGGTTTTCGATGATTTTGGGTCAACAGTTTTCCGCATGTGCTTAAATGTTGCCGCAGACGTTGAAGCTAAAATCAAGAGCAACAAAGATACCTGTAACCAGAGAGTCGAGGGGGGTCGGACCCCCTGGCCCATATATCGCACCTTATATCGGTCGGACCTTATCCGTGCTCAATTATGTGCTAAAGCATAGTATGAAAATGAAATGGGTGTCTAAAAGCTGCTCACATATCTGAGCTGCTCTTATATCCGAATCTTTTATATGCGGGTTCGGCTGTACATTGAGCAAGTTTAACGTTTGAACTGCTGAAATGACTCGGAAGCACTGTTTCCCCATGCTGGCGGATGATAATAAAAAAATACGATACTTGCAGTTCGCTGACACTAACTGGTTCGGCCAACAATGTCCAAATGACCGCTTCATTGCATCCAGGAGTCGTCAGCGAGCCCTCGTAGCGGTAGAAGACGTCAAGACTTTGTGGCAGCAAATCTTTGAGCAGAAAACTGCTCACCTGTTCCTGTGAGGCTGAAACAGTAGTACAATCTCTCTGTATACCAACGTAGTCTGCTGCTAATTTTCGAATTGGATAGTCGCTCGCGTGCATAGGACAGCATTGCAACAGTGTTCAAGCGAATGGTTCTCCTTAGACGACCAGGAGTTAGAAACAGAGATGGGCACGGGTTGTATGGGGGAGTACATACACCCCCAAAAGACCTAATCCGCTGCGGAAATTTTTTTTGGCGCGGATTTGCTCTTTCGCCGCGTAGTGGCTCAGACCTTTTTGAGGTTTGAACAGGATAGAATGGGGATTTTCGCCTGCTGAGTGCGGACAACCCCAGAGGAGAAAACTTTTGATACGATACACCCCCGGACCCAAACTCGTGCCCATGTCTGATTAGAAATCATAAATCTGGGAATAAAATCAATATATAGGCAAGTCGACAGCTTCAAAAGTGACCCTTTAGTTCATTTTTTGGGCTCCAAGAATGGGTCAATCAAGACATCAGGCGGCAGTGCGTCTGCTTTCACAGTGTCCCTTCTTAAAAAGTCCCATCCTCTGAATCTGAACCTTTCTCTGCTCCTGAATATAATATCGACTGACCAAATTGAAAACTTTTCTGAAAAGCGGGTTCCAGTTGTCCAAGTGGTCGCCCATCTAGCCCTTTGTAGAAGAAAATTGCGACCACCGCCATCCCATCGCCAGTGGAGAGTGACTCATTTTGAGTCAGTCCTTCTTTTATGTGAACTAAGTGCAGCTGCAAGGACAAATATAAATGGAAGAATAGTTGCCCATCGTTTATGCCATAAATTTATAATGCCTGTGCTCTGACTACGTCTTAATTACAGATAATTTTGATCGATCGCCAAATCCAGGCGTTGACGAGTTCATTTTTTGTATGGGGTGATGTCCATCCAACCTTCTCTTGCCAGGGGTCTGTTTTACAAAACTATAGTAATCGTAACTATTGTCATAACAACTGCAGGAAATACAGTGATTGGTCAGTTTGCCATGCGCGGGAATATCATCAGTCTTGCCTGTTCCCGTTCAACCTATTTTGAAAATGAAGGACTTTGCGAAGGACACTTTCAAACCAACTTCCATGGGATAGCTGAGCGAGCCGATGGTATGCTCGCTGCCGAGGTGGTCGTAAGCTGACCAATGAAAGTGGAAATTGACCAAATTGTACTGTCCGTTTAATCCGCCGCCTGTAATGTACGGACGATATGACCAGTTCTCGAAGCCGCTTACTGCCACTGAAATCAAGTTATATCAAACCAAATTATACTAATTTAGCACGTACTATTATATTTTGGGTCCCTTTGCGCACTACAGGAATATCATCAAAGGATTCGAGCCTTTTCGAGATTTATATTGAAAACAGCAAAGTAAATGAAGCAGTATAGTTGGTTTATTGGATAAAACAGGTTCTGACAGAGGTGATTGTGGGAGAGATATGGGATATAATATACCCCTAAGGCACCTTACAACTCTCCATATTCTGAAGGGGGAAGTTATCACACTCACCCGAGTGACCGTTGTTTGTCAGCGTGACCGCTCCAACTCGATCATAATTACTAAAATGCAGTAGGGAGATGTTGACTGAGTTCATGACAGCAGGACTGATGTTGATCGGCGACTGACGAAGGCCGATTTGACACGTCTCGGGCCAAGAGTCGGGTCCGTTTGTACCGCTGTAGTCCCAATCTTCGTCATGCCCGTCGATGGTGGAGGCGCCTGAAAGAAGGAGACTTAGAATCAGTGCAAAATAGCTATCTGCCACGCACGAAAAGTTTCATAGTTATCGGATGGGGATCGTGTCGGGATTTCGACGCAAAATTTAAGGGCTCGCTGATCCATTTAAGGGCGCGTCTCTCTTAGGTTAGGCCGATAGTCTCATGCATTCAATATTCGTCATATAAAATGCTGCATTAACATTATAAAAACAGAAGCGTACGTTTTACTGTCAGCTTTACAATTAGACGTGAATATACCCACCAAAGCGAACGTCGATCTCGTTTATCTTCTTCGATAAATTTACAAGCGCAATATGAAAAATGTCAAGCAACTCACAATACCTGCATGATTGACAATGGTGACAAAAATTAATAGCGAAGTCGCTGATGTCAAAGTAGCGACCACCATTATCTTTTCGTGTCTTCTGCAAACGGTGGAGTTTGCTGGCGTGTTTCAATGAGAAAATGCAATCGCTTTTATTGACTGGGCTGTTCCGCAAACGCCATTGCTGACGTTAAACGTTGAACGAGCGCTAAAGACGATAATAGTCGGGCCGTCAATCTGTTTACTATGGCGGAACCGGCGGTGGAGACCAGCTGGGGAATCGGCTAAGGCCCAAGGAAACTAGGAATCTTTGACACCGTTGAGTCTGCCAAAAACTGTGACCTTGTTTACATTTCTCAGCATGTGGCGGATAGTTAGTTAATATTATTAGCATTCTGAATGGCTTTTGGCACAATGACAACCAATTAGCGATGAGCGGAATGGTCCATTATGGGACGTATACATAAGCAAGGCCCAAGTGTTCTATGTTTCGTGTTTTTGACGAAAATACTATCAAATTGATCATCCTACCTTGCAAAATGTCGAATTGCGCAGATCTTGGCAAATGCAACGATAAATCGCAGATGCGTATGTTGTTCAAATCAGCAGATGTTTTGAAAATCGGTCGCGCTGGCGATCTTTGAGATCTGATTACAAATTCGGCGACAAGCTGATTCTCTTGTGCGAAAGCGCATAATGCCGCTCCAGACACGTACTGGCACTGAATGTCAATTTGTGAATCATTAGTGTCGCTGCAGATTCTTAGCACTTTAAAAAGGGCATATACGTTGATTGTGATAAATAATTTGCATATTATGATTTCCTAAAACGCAATAACTTTTGGTATTGAAAAATCCATATTGTCACAGAAATTTTAAAAACTGTCACATACTGGTATGACGCAGTGCATCATAAATTCTGATCAACCAGTATTTTCAAAAATAACTTGGAGGTGTACAATTTGCAGCAATTTATTCCGACAATGCATGTACAACAAAATACCAACAACTCAAAGCGATTCACGATGAGCAATACTGTGGAACAGCAAAATTTATCTGGCCAAATAACAAGTTGAATCTTCGGAAATGCATAAAACTTGCATTCTTTTTAAATTCCAAATGCGTGGCGAAATCTCAACATATAGAACGCATACACTGCAACTAAAAAACTTTCATCAGAGGTCGAGACGAATGTGTACGCAGTAGAAGTACTGTAGTTCTATGAAGATCTGCAAAATTTTCGTCGCTGTTTGGCAGGGTTAGTGACGAATGGACGATTGGCAGGCTGTTCGCCAGTGTTACCGGCCGCTACCTCTATGATGATCAGCTTCGAGATGCAACGAGAGAAAGCAATCAAGTCGTCTGAATCATGATCTCCGCGAATATAAATAATTATCGGCCAATCAAAAGAAAGCGCTTTGTTTGGTTTTTCAACTGCAATTAAATTCCTATCAAGAACTTGATCTTTAATGCCGCCGCATGAGATTAATTTTTTTCTCAGATGCATTACAGCATCAGAAATGAGACCATCTTGCTCATCAAGGTTATCTTTGTTCTTTGAAACGAGCACTGCGATATTTTGTGGTGCGATAGAGAAGCAAAAGTCATTGTTGGCGACAGATATCAAGTTGCGCACTTTCTGTTCCACAATATCCAGTAGCTGAGCGCGACCATTCACAGTGACGCGTTCGACTGGGGCGCCTTTGACATTGTGTCCATAGGTGATAAATGGGTCAGGAAAGAATCGCCGCCATTCATCGATTATCGAAAGCGTTCCTCGAATAACCGTCTTCAGTTCAATATGGTGAAAATCAGGAAAGAAGCTAAGCGCTTCTGCCATATCAGTAACGACTTTCTGCGGATCATTTGATCCGGTCATTACAATTGTTATGCTGGATGTATCCAGAAAGTGAGGCGCCCGTCTCTGATCAAGATCTTGTTGCATTAAACGAGAAAGAATGCCTTCATAAACAGGCATTTCATCACAGAAAAGATCATCTTGCATATTTGGACTATGCGGAAGTTCATCGCCAACTGTTACTATGATTTCCCTTTTCAATTTATCACTCTGATTGTGTTCAATGAATTTCTCAAATAGCGATTTCAATTCTAATCCAAAATAATATCCCGACACGATGACAACACGGCCTGGTCTGTCCAGTTTCGCGG
>JAQGAX010000183.1:0-21396 GCA_034698105.1 Plectus exinocaudatus | reverse complement strand
TACACGCATGCGCTCCGTTTCGTGCTCATCTTCGGCGTGGCGACCGAGGCGCGCGTCGTCCACTCGTTGTTATCGCACGATTCGTACAAGTTGCTCGCCTTGCGCACGTTTCGCTTCCCGTCCCCCGGCGTCTTCCTCAATCAAGTCATCGACAGCACGGTTTTCAACGACGAGGTTTGCCATTATCATGATTATATTGACGGCTTGCGTTGCCTCTTTTTATTACCCGGCAGCTTAAATCTCGTTCTTTGCTTTTTACACATTTTCTGTTCAATCCTAAAGTTCTAAAGTTGCCCTTGCGTTTAGATTTGGTTCAAATTTCATCCGAGAATGGTTCAACTGTTCGTTGGGCGATTTGAGAAGGAGAATTTTTCCATGGCTGAGCTGACCAAGTCGATGAAACTGGCACTGCTCGACCATTTTCTCAACGAACCAGCGACTACACTTTGCTGCCAGGAGCCGATTGCCCAACAACGACTCAACAATTCCGATAATTTATCGTCCATTCGCGCACTTGATAGTGTCAAGGTATTTGTTGACAATGGCTCTTGTTCAGACGATATTCGTTGCTCATGTTTAGAAAGCGAACATCATATCTGCCGCTCCAGCCAGTCAAGTCGCTAAGCGGCTCTACGAACCACTCAGCGAGCTGTTTGTGTATGTACGGTGCTACAAGCCGGTGCTTCGCGTCCTTTTCTCTCTGCTGCAACATCTGCCTGACACATGCTTTGCTCAAATCAACCAAAATATTACTTGTCTTCACATTGCGGTGATGTATGGTGGCGACTTTTTCAACGCGAAGCTGGATCACTTCTACGG
Organism: Plectus exinocaudatus; assembly: GCA_034698105.1. Classification (NCBI taxonomy): domain Eukaryota; kingdom Metazoa; phylum Nematoda; class Chromadorea; order Plectida; family Plectidae; genus Plectus; species Plectus exinocaudatus. Next base: position 20,577 of record JAQGAX010000183.1, on the reverse strand, counting down.
GTACAGTTGCTCTTTTCTTACTGTAATCTTTTTTTAAGAACGAACACCTTTCAACTCGTCATAATATAACTAAAATTGTTGCAAGCTTAATTATATCAGCGATTTTATCTCTTCTTTTGTATTTTGACCTGTTGGTTGCAGGAAAGCGACGGCACTGTGGGCGTGTTGGACAGTGGACGAATGGAAGGAGGAGCTGAGCGAGTGCGTGCGAATACTGAACTCGGTCGATCAGGAGGCGTTGCCTGATCTCAACGACGTCGCTGAAGAACTCAATCGCTTCATCGCCAACCTGACCAACCTCGACGAACGGCAGAAGCAGGCAGATGCGCAGACGATTGCAGAACAGCACGATAACTACGTCGGCAAGTCGCCATCGGCGGCCGAGGCGAAGAAGCGCATGGCCGAGAAGCTTTCGTTCTTCGAGATGCAGCGCAAAATCCAACTGCGAAGAAATGTTGCTGCCAAATCAAACGTCTTCCAAAGAGACAAGAAGGAGATTGGCGAGTACCTGACGAAGATGTTCAAGAGACATTTGCGCACGCCTGACTCTGTACCGATGCACGAGTGCCTCTTCTCCACGTTGACGGATTCGTTCCGCAATCGCAGTATGGCCGCGCCGAACAAGTGCCTCGATCAGACGCTACTCTGTCCGGAGAAAGTGTTCGGACACTCTCAACAACAGAATCGCCAGGAGGACATTGCCGCCGCGTTCCAGTCGTTCCAGAAGTTGGCTGCCGAATCCAAAAAAGTGTCCATGCCTGCGTGGTTGGCGGCGTTCGTCAAGTCAGCCGAGCTGCGCTCGCTGGACGAGGAAGATCGGTTGACGAGATTCTACAAATGCGTCGGCGAGCTGGAGCTCATTGGGTGTCTCAAAGCGGCCAGCGAGCGTAATCTGATGAGTGCGCACAAGTTGTATTGGACTAGCGAAGTGATTGCCGGCTTCGGCGCTGCGCAGGACAACTGATCTCATCTATTTCTGTATCTCACTTGTGACAGTAATTCAGGGACACCGTTGTTTTGCTTATATGTTTGCCTTGTAAGTAAATGCCTTCTCATAAACGTTCGATTTGTTTACTTGGTCGATCAAATGACGCTTCTTGACCGTCGACCAATTAGTAATTGGGCTGTCAGCAATTGTGGCTGCGATGAATAGGCTAAGTGTTTTGACTATCTTCTAGCCATGGATGAGTTGATTCCGAACTTTCGAGATCGTGAAACTCAGACGGCTGTCAAACGATTGGTTGTCTACAGCCTGATTATAATCACCGTCCCCTTACTGTCTATGTTCTTGCTGAAGATCTTTCTCTTCGAAGGCGAGTTATTTGCGTGCGTGCATAAATTTCTAGACGAATAACCGTTACTAAATCGACAATGTTGAGTGCAATACTTTATGTGCAAGGTAAAATGCTGAACATTATTGATGATGAAAACGAATTAACCTTAATAATAGTAAAAATCTCCACAGCCTAAGTAAAATGTGCCCATATTTTTCTTTTCTGTTTCACGGTAATGTTTTGTCACTAAAGCGGCCAAATGAAGGGTGTCACTTCTTTCAGGCATCTTCGGCTACAGTAGTCAGGATTCAATTCTGTACGCGGCGATCATCGCCGTCGTCATCGTCCACATAGTGCTCGGCTTCTTCGTCTACGCCGCCTGGAAGGAGGAAATTACGCCTGTTCGCCGCACTGAAGATAAAGAAGAAAAGACCGACTGATCCTGCTGCCGATTTCCTTCCGATCGCTCGCTGCCTCCCGTTGCATTCATTTCAATTTATCTTCAAAAGCTTGTCATTACCGTATCCAAGTTTACTCTGACAATGTCTAACGGCGATTCGACTGGCGCCGATCAGTTGACGTGCGATCCCGTCTATTTGGGATTCGCCGAAGAAGTGACCGACTCCAATCGTTTCCGTCTGCGCAGTCACTTCATGCCGTTGGGCAAGATCGGCGGCAAACCTTCTTGGCTGTCCTATCGCCCGCTGCCAACAGCCACCGAGTTGGCCTGTTCGGTACATAGCTCTTTTGCGTTCAATGATATATTGCAAATCAAGAATTTTAGAATTGTCAGAAACCCATGTTTTTTCTGTTGCAAGTGTATGCGACGCGACCGAACGATCCCGATCATGCGTTTCACAGAGCGCTCTTCTTGTTCGTCTGTCGCGAGCCGTCCTGCTGTCAGGCCAATGTCGCCGCTAACTTCAAAGTAAGCTACGGTTTAATTAGTTTATTGTTGCAAATTGCTGTTTTAAGTTGCTTGAAGCGTTTGTTTTCTTTGATGTTGCTTTCGAATATGTGATAATTATTTCAAACTTTCCCTTTAAGGTCTTTCGCTGTCAGCTGCCGCGTGTGAACGAATACTATCGGTCGGACCGCGCCTGCGACCCCGACGTCGACGGTGATATCGAGCCCGACGTGCGCATTGAAAAGTTCAGCCAGCTGTGCGAGATGTGCGGCTGCGAGGCGACAAAAAAGTGCTCGCGCTGCGAACAGCGATGGTACTGCACTAAAGAGCATCAGGTTTGTTTTTGCAACGTCTTAGCACCTATTTTTTAGTATACACGAAAGATAGCATTTACATAATAAGAATGAAAAGTGGTAATCAATCGATCGATCAATGCAGGCTGTTCACTGGCGATTGGCGCACAAGGCGGAATGCACCGCCGACGGGCTGAAAGCGCGCGTCGCCTTCGACAATCCGATTGTCTTCCCTGAGTTCGGCATGGGCATCGATTTAGAAGAGCGCGATGTCGAAGACTACGACGATAGCGATGACGATTGTCATGGTGCCGAGGATGACGATGAGCAGTACGTACAATTTTGGAATTGATTTGCGATGATTCGTTTTTTTTTAAACTCGCAATCTCTGTGGTAGACACCGATTGATATAAAATATGAGCATCCAAATTCAATCAAACCAATTGTGTCAAATCGTATGCTTTTATCTGCTGACTAACATGCGCTTTCTGCCGCACTTAATTTCCTCCTTTTGCAACATTATATTGATATTTGACCGATTTTTCATTCGCAATGCGGAAGATTATCACCGTCCGCTTGTTGATTTCAGAACGGAGGCGGCGCGTATGGCCGAGTACCGGCGCTTCTTGGTGGAGCAACAGCAGCAGCCGGCGAATGGGATTGACGAGGCGGACGTGGACGAGATGGAGGAGCCGGGCCGCGACGCGCGCTTCAAACGCTTCAACCGTATCATTCAGGAGAACCCTGATCAGATCTTGCGCTACCAGCGGGGTGGTCAGCCGTTGTGGGCGACCGATTTGGCGCCCGTGCCGACTTCCATTCCCGATTGCGAGTTGTGCGGCGCCGCGCGACAGTTCGAGGCGCAATTGACGCCTCGGCTGTTGGCGCTCATCGGCGTCGACGCGGTGGGACTGAGCATTGACTGGGCGACAGTGGCTGTCTTCACGTGTTCGGCTAGCTGCGCCATCCCCGAGCACGGCTACGCCGCCGAATTGGTTGTTAAGCAGGATTTTCAGTGATTGCTGCTTGACATATTTCAAATTGTTCACTCGTTCGTCGCGATATTTCGTTGATTTTTGCTGCGTAAATCGTGGTTAGAGCTTTGTGTCGTCCTTATATGCACTTTCGCTGACAGTGATTACCAGCATAGTTATGTTTTCGAATAATGGCGCGCGAGCAATATATGAAAAAATACAGTGCTCTGTTGATGTGTGGAAAGGGAAGGGGAGCAGAACAGCTGAATACACACCCAACGGTTAAGACGCGCGAAGGGCGTGCTTCTTGCCAGTTCCGGCTGGTGCGCGCCCTCCTGGCGACTGATGGACGCGATGCGACCGATTCGATCACCCTCATGCCCAAAGGCTTCAGACCCTACAATTCGAACTCCGTGTTTGATAAAATTCCTAGTTTATTCGCTGTTTGACCACACAGTCTGCCATAGTTATTAGCGACTCGTGCGAATGTTCTATTGCAATTGAATAATTTGCTCGTCTCAACTAGGCAGGACAGGACTCGGTGAACTTGCTGTTCAACTGCTTCCGCCGTTCATCGGTTTCGGCTGTATGAACGGCATACTTCATGGCCATATTCAGATGCACGCAATGCAGAATCGGCATTCAATGATCATTGAGAGTCCCGGCATTGTTGGTGATTGATAGACGCCCCGTCGAGCATCGTCGTTCAGGAATTCTGATGCATCGGGAACGGGGATCAGCCGAATGACTGAGCGCTGAGCTCAAATACGCCCACAACTTTTCCTCGGAAGACAGAATATGTCGGATCTGCGATTTAGCCCGTGCCTATTTTTAAAAGTGGAGGCAAGATGCGTGTGGTAGTCGCGCTGTTTAGCGCAGGACATTTGCATCGTCGGACTCGTTAGGTTCTGTCTGGCCCGGAAAGGGCAGTTGGAAAATGTTACCGGTCAGTCGTCATTTTAATTTTACCCAAGCTTTGCCTCGGTTGCGCGCATAGCAAGGCGTCTTATATTGGAGACAGCCCTGGGAGCGCTACGTTGGTGACGGTGGTGTTGCTGTGTGGCAGTGAGCGACGGCAGTTTAGGGAGTGCCAATCGTCTCTTTGAGCGGCATGTGACCCACGTCTATGATGACGGCGGTGAGCGGTAACATATCCCCCTTCATTTCATTATTCAAAACATTTTCATATTTTGTGATCGGTTTGATCTAGGTGATTTGATTAGATTAGATCAACGCTACGGATGATTAGATCAACGCAACGGAGCAATTATTCTAAAAGGCGAATCACAGGATACTTGGCCAACGAATACACAGAAACAGCGGGGACGATGACTTCGTCATCATATGGAGCGCATCAAAACTGTCAATAGGACGACGCCATGCAAAAATGTACAATGAAGTTGGCTAGCAGCACCGCTTACTACTTGATGATCATCACGATTGACGATTCTCGTTTCAATGGTTCGGGGAGGCGGCCAATTGAGTCCGTTACAGAAGTCGACCGCTGAGCAGAAGCAGGCAGTGACGGTGCTGCCCGAATTGGTCACCTTCGAGGTGCATGTCTGTTCTTGGTCGTTCCGATGAGTGCACGCGTAGTGCATGCCGGTGACGGAGTGGTTGAGCGCGACGCAGGCCCCGAACCGTTCACCGTCGCCGCCAACTGCGCAGACACCGTCGCGGCACGGCGCCGCTCCCTTGCTGTTTGAGCACTTGCATCTGATGGCGCTGACAACCTCGGCGAAGGGCAGTAGGACGATCAGTAGGCAGACGGCGACGGCACTCCGTCTTCGACAATTCATCGCAGCGCGGTACTGATCGATTTGGTAGGAGTGGCGATCCTCGACGACGTGCGCCGGGCGTTGTCAGCGCTGACCTTTCCCAGACCGGTCTTCGGGATTTCAACCACTTTTGTGCTTTCGGGCCTCGGGCGGGGCGCATTTGTCCCCGACCGCCTATTCACCAATGCGCACACACGGACGGACGGTGCCAGAGAGGATTGCCGGGGCGGCTATAGGTCTTGCCTTGCCAGATCTTTCGCGCCCGTCGGTCCGTCGTCGCCGCCCGCGCAACAGCCTCGGCAAGCCGCCCGGCCGTCCGTCTTTTTACTGTTGGGCTAACAGAGCTTTTTACGAACTCGACAATCACGGAACGCGCAAATGCTCCCGCCATTCAGTGCCCTACTAAATCATTTATTAGCTCTTCAGAATTGCCGATCGACTCGTAAGCGACCGAGACAGACTTCATGCAATTCGTCCGGCTTCGTCCAAAACGTTCTATTGGCTATTGCTTGGGCTATGTTATAGTTCAAAACAACGATTGTCAGTAAACGAAACGGATTCAGGAAATTTTCAGCAACACTCGCATCACTAAAATTTGTACGGTAATCGCGCGACAAAAAAGTCGATCGTGCAATTCGATTCGATTCGATTCGATGGTCGATCGTCCGACGGCTACGCGAACGGCGAAATTTTCCGCTCTGTTTATTTTCCTCAAAAATGAGGCGCATGTGTTGTTTAATGCGTTCGGCAAAACTATTGTCCAGTCATTTGCTGAATCCGCCGACGTTTTCGAACAATGTCACTGAATACAAAACTGTCGGCCGCTGTTCTACCTCAACAAACAACTCTGCATCCGAACAAAGGAGCAGCGATGCTCTCTTGCGCTTCCTTCAGGACAAGATCAAGATCAGCGGACCAATTTCTGTCTTCCAATACATGCAGACATGTCTAGGCGCCTATTATGCGAGCAAGCTCAATGATGGCAAGACGACGATATTAAGAGAAAAGGGTGACTTTATTACCTCACCAGAACTCAGTCAAATGTTTGGGGAATTGATCGGCGTGTGGTGCTATTACGAGCTGGCTAACACTGGCCACAAAGACAAATGGCAGCTGATCGAAGTCGGACCTGGCACCGGCGTTCTCAGCCAGCAAGTGCTGCGCGTGCTGCACCACTTCAGGGAGAAACGTGTGTCTCTGCATTTGGTTGAAGTGTCCGACATGCTAATGGCTGAGCAAGAAAAGACATTATGCGGCGACAACCAAGGCACGGACGGTACAGAAACCACTCCATACGTGCGCAAGAACGTTACTAGTAACGGGGCGGACGTTTTCTGGTACCGGCAGCTGAATCAAGTGCCTTCCGACTTCTCCGTCATTTTGGCACACGAATTCCTTGACGCACTGCCAGTGTATCAGTTCAAGCGCGTCGGACCGGCCGACGGCGACTGGCGCGAAGTGTTCGTCGACGCCGACCCTGATCACTCAGGCAAGCTGCGATTCGCGCTGTCGCCTAACGAGACGCTGCATAGCAAGGGACTGTTGCCGCCTCATGTGCGCGCGGATCCGTCGATTGACGAGTGGGAGGTGAGCGTCGACGCCGGCGCGTTCGTCAGTCACCTGGCCGACAGACTGACCGAGTCGGGCGGCGTCGGATTAGTCATCGACTACGGTCATGCGGGCGACCGCAATCGTTTCTCACTGCGCTCTTACCGTCGTCACCAACTGGCCGATCCGCTCGAGAACCCCGGTCAGCAAGACCTAACAGCTGACGTCGACTTCGGCTGCTTGAAGTCGCTGGTGGAAGATGATCTGTGCGTGTATGGGCCGATCAGCCAGTCGGCCTTCTTGACCAACATGGGCATTCATCTCCGTCTGACGAAGTTGCTGCGTAACTGTGCCGACGAGCAGCAGCGCGAACAATTGAAGAACGCCTTCCGCATCATGATGTCTCCGGATGAAATGGGCGAACGATTTCAAGCAATGGCGTTCTTTCCTAAAGCTCTAAAAGACATTCTGGATCTGCGTGGTGGTCCATCTGGATTTGCGGGCGATATGAAAGGTCGCACGCAGTCCAAGTCTACTACTACATAGCTGCAATATGATGTATTAGTATATGACTAGTTTCTTGTGCTCATTTCATTTTTGAAAATACTTTGTTGAAAATACATACTTTTGAAAATACTCTTTGATTGCCGTTCTTATCCAGCGATCACTAGCCTTCACATTCAACAACACTTAGTGCGTTATATATCGACTCCATACAGTACGTGCAGTTGAATTGTACCAGCTAATGCTTCGGAATAAGCTGAGATCGCGATCAATCATTGAATGCCAGAGCGTAAATTCAAGCAGTGCTCAGTATTCATGCACTAATTGGGCTGTCACTCTATTAAACTTCAGCGATCAGTATCGAATGTATTCAGGAGAATGACGATTACTTTTAGACCAAGGCAGCGGTAGTTTGAAACTCTTCATTACCCTTGTTGCCAATGTGCAGCAGTTGGCTGCACAATAAGGGCGTTGACCGGGCAGAAGTGGACACCTTCCGGGACCTGGGGGGGGGGGGTTGCGCAACCCCCAGACGGTTCAAACCTCGATTCTATTCCGTGTAATCTTCAGCATATTTTCGCCACTACGTGACGATATATTGTGCAATCCCCAGAATTATTGGTCTAGATCGGCATCGTCGATAACTGTACACAACAAGCGGGAAACCATTTGTTGCAGCCATCGCACAGAGCCCATTGCACGATCTCTCCTTCGGGCACGGGCCCTGGCCAGGGGATGACCTCCTAGATCTCGCTGGTTATAGATATGGTCACCGTCGACATTTGCCGCCGCCGCCGTTACAACTAGCAATAGCTTGATTTGTGTGTGTCACTGTACTAATGCCTGAACATCGTTCATACTGCCGCAATAAGTTATCGTTGTAAGACCACTGGGAATATGACTGTTTATCGCACGCTATAATGGCGCACTATGACGTTCAGCGCTGAACAAGCAATCGGCTCGGATTTCGAAAGCGAGCAAAGTTAAAATTTTAAATTGAAAAACTAATTTAGTGGGTAGTGCTGTTGCGTAGTTGCAGGAAGAAAAGCAACGTTTGTAGCCAAATCAAACAATGTTAATGTCGGTCAGTAATTTTGCAATAGGCCAACTTTGCGATATGCAACCGCTCGCGATTTACAATATTTGCTCATGTTTTTGATTTTGCCAAAATTGGTATCTTTGAAGAGTTATGCAATATTGTGATGGACCAATTTTGAGCTCTTCAGCTGGCTCAGATCCAACCAACCGCCGCGCCATTCTCCGTATTGAGAAAACGGCGACGTCGAGAGTTGTGATCGACCGGACTAGTAGAACTACGATACGATCAGCCAACAACGCAAGAAGAACGTGCTTAGCATCTTGCAAGTGAATAAAAAGCCGACCCAGTGTCACGATGTCGACGGCGACCGAGTCTTCTCAGTTTCTCTCGTCATCTGCTTTCTTCGACTCAGTACTGCCGCCGTCGAATTCGGCCGATTCGAAGACGGTTGGCGGACGCTCATCGCCGACGAGCAATACAGACGGCGAATTCGCCGATCACAACCAGAGTAGCCCGACGCGCAGTTCCCAGGATGACCAGGCGACTGATGACGGTCGAATTCGCTCTCCGCCGAGTTCGGGCGAACCGGAATTGCCGTCGATTAGCAACCAGCAGACGCCCAGTCCGCTCTTCGACGACGCCCCGCTCGTCGGTCACTCCGTTGTCGACTGCGCCTACTGTCACAAGCCGTATCGCAAGGTACATTCCCTTATTTGCTAATGCGGTTGATCGACTAATAAGTTGCTGATGCTCTTATTGAAACGCTCCCTTAGGAGCTCAACCAAAGTATTAGTTTCACAGATGAACTGGACGGTCATCATCAGTCTTATCTATAAGAATTTACCGCGCTTGGTTCTAGCTTGAGCGTAATGCGTTCGTAAAGGATAACAACTACGGAACCAGAATCTGCTTGTTGCCGTGCGTCGATATTGAGTTAGATGATGAATGTTTCAGCCGCGCGTGCTGCACTGTCTGCACGCTATGTGCGAGGACTGCATCATCGCTCAGCTGGAGGGCCACCGCTTCGAGGAGGTCAAGTCGGGGGGCAACCTGGACTGCGAGCTCGAGCCGAGTGGCTCGCCAGCCGTCCGTCCGCCCCCCGGAGTTATCCGCTGTCCCATCTGTCAGCAGGCAAGTTCATCATATAATATTTTATAGCAGCGGCGCGCGCTCAGTTACAGCTTATTTGGTTAAAACTGCTTGAAGTGCTCGGCAGTAACTCAAATAGAACAATGATCTTGCGCCCCTTCCTATTAGGTAAATTAAGAATACGGGCGATGTGAAAGAAGGCACCAGTAAGGCGGTATCGCGCTGTTTTTGTGATATTTTCATTCTTTTTCCATTCATCAGGGCGACGCTGGATTGCAGGCCAAATGATATTAACGTGCACAAGGGTACACTATCGATTCCTCGTTAGTGCATTTTGTAGGGCTCGGTGCGCTCTGACGAGTCTGTTCGCTTTATAGGACAGCAACGTAGGCAACGACATGCGCTTCGTGAACCAGCTGCTGCTGGACTACGTGCGAATGAATGAGCTGGAGGCCAAGACCATCGATAAGCAGCAGCGGCCGTGCGAGGCGTGCAAGAGCGACGAGGCGGCCGTGGCGCTCTGCCAGGACTGCTCGAGCAACCTCTGCTCCAACTGCGTCCAGGCGCATCACTTCATGCGCTGCTTTGAGGGCCACAAGGTAATACAGATTTATTTTTTGTTACAGTATGATATATGATACCTTCAACTTTTCTATTTTTAGTAACAGCATTTATTCGATTTTTCTGTATTGCATTTTTTTGAATTTTGCTTTTATAAAATTGCACTTTGCAATAAATTAATTGATATAAATAAAATGCATGATTCCTGAGCATCTTTTTCTGCCTTTTTTACCGCAGGATGTTTGTAGGTGGTTAGCTTCTCTGAGATCAAACGAGCTACCGAGTCTGGCGAGGCGCTGTACATTCACCGCCCGGTCGTCTGTCCATTGCACAACGAACACTACCGCTCTCTCTGCGTCACATGCGAGGTTGGTGTTTGCTTGGTCGGATGAATTCAGCGCTGACTGTCGCTTTTTACAGACGCTGGTGTGTAGCCAATGCGAGCTAGCCGACCACAAAGTGCCTGATCATCACATCATCGGCGTCTCTTCGCAAGTGGACAGCGCCGTCCGAAACGAACTGACGTCTCTTTGTGGCCAGGCTGAAGAAAAGGTTTGTATTTCGTGCTCAACTATAAAAATTGAGTCTGTCTTCGTCATCCATTCATATAGCACGACCAGAATAATTGTGCGTCATTCACCTCTCTGTGGGCCTTTTTTCAACAGAATGCATAGTGAATGAGACAGTGTGATATAGATTAACGGATAATAGTATGACTTCTAAGTATGACGTTATTTACACGTTGATTAGCAGTTGGCTGATTCTATGAACCTTGCTAATGCAACGAAATTCGATTGACTTGCCCTTTTTCGTGACATTTTATTATCTCATTGACTCGATATTTTTAGCAATATAGACAGTATTATTGCAGGCGAAAGTATCTGAGACTGTGCATGTGGTCGCAGACGAGCAAATGACCGAACTCGGCGTGAAACTGGAGAATGCGAAGGAGGCAGTTGAGCGAATGTTCGCCGAGTTTGAGGAGTTGCTGGCAAAGAAAAAGGAGAACTTCCTGGAAGCACTCGAGAAGGCACGCGACGAACAGGAGAACCAGCTGAGCAACACCTTCCAGCGCATCGAGAACAGCGTCGAGAAAATTGTCGACGCCGTCGAGTAAGTATTATAACAGTACTGTCAGTACGGCTTGATTACGGAAATATCGACATGTCGACTTGGAGCAGTTGGTTGTATGGCAGACTGCTGATTTTGTCGACGCTGGTTCGAGATGCCCGCGTGATGACTTTATTTGCTACTCTTGAGTACTGATGAAAAATACACCACCAAGTTTATCTTGGTCTGATGGTCATATCGAAGTATTGTATTTTTTGATCTGCCCTGTACTTTTCTGTCTGCGTATCATGCTTTATCGATTGGCACATTCAGGTTCACGAAGCGGCTGACGGCTCATGCGAACACGATGGAGTTGCTGGACAGTCGCAAGACGGTGAAGCAGCAGCTGACGCAGTTGGTGCACAGTATTCCCAATCCGAATGTCTACGTCGACCTGAGCTATTGCGCAGACATCGACCGATTCCAGCAGGCCATATACACCTGCTGCGGCGCAATTCGAAGTCAGTCAGCGAATCGTTTGATTAATTTAGGAAAAGTATTCAGTGTGATACAGAGGTTAGGGCGCAATGAGAATTCACTGCATCTGCTTATTTTTAATGACCGCAAAATTGTAGAACTATGCTCTTTTTCTGATAATTTAATGTAAATCGGCTTTTCAGAGGGAATCCACGCGGCTCCAGCGCAGATCGTCAACCCGAAGGAGCTGAAGCCAGAACCGGTCGTCGCTCCGACTCAGTTCCGACCGACGACGTTGGGTCCGATATCCGTCGGCGGCGGTAGCGGAATCGACTCGCCTGCACCGGCTGCCTACCCGAGCGCAACCCCCGACAACATGATGGCCAGCAATTGGACGCAGCCGATGCGCACCGCCTTGCCTCCAGGCATCTTGCCGATGGCCGCGCCGCAAGCCATCCAACCGCCTCAGCCGCAGCCGGTGCGTTTGCTATACTCCAGCTTATGAATACGAATGGCGTTGATTGCAGCCTTCGCCAATGTACGGCGGTCCCGGCGCGATAGGAATGGAGCGGGTCACTCGCCAGCAGCCGAGCAACGCGCCGCCCATGCGACCGGCCGTGATGGGATGGACAAACGAGGACCAGTTGACGCTTCTCGCCCGGCAAATTGTCGGATATCAGAATGGTACGCATACACGCTTATTCATTCGTTTTAACGTGTGGTGCTCATTAATATGATGCGCTGTCTACGTCGAACACTTTTATATGAAATAAGTGGTGTTTTGCAGCGGGCAGTGCTGCTTCGACGCCCGTCATGGCGCCACCGCAGCAGCCTCAACAGCCTCAACTGCAAGCGTCCAACTGGGGTCAAGGATTCGCGACGAGTGGCTCAGCGACGACCGCCGCCCACAACGCCGCTGCGTACATTCAGAATCGTTTTGTCAACAATCGCGGCGCTACTTCGCCAAACGGATGGGTAAGCTGGATTCCCAGGGTCGGTCATATACTGTTCGCGAATGTCCCGAGTGTCTTCAGAGGTGTTTGGGCTAAACAAGTGACCGTTCAAGTTTCAAAAATTGCTCGTTTCTTGTTTGCGAAACGATTAGAAAAAATTGCGTCTGGTTCTCCTGGATTGGTCAATGGGAACATTGCGCTTGTTGTGTTTCACTGATTACGTCTTGTTTTAGGCGCAGCAGCCAGCGGCGCCCGACTTGAACGCGATGAGTGGTCGAATGTCGGCTGTTCCGATGGTGCCGCCGACGGGTCAGTATGCAGACTTCATGTTCGGTTACGGCACGCAGAACGTTGCCGCCGCGCCGCCGGGCGCCGTTTCGATGGCGCAGATGGCGCCCGGCCAGCTGCGCCAGCCGTCCTTGCGCCGCACGCCCGTTGATGACGGCGCCCAGTCGGACCACGATCGCACTTCGTCCAACACCCCGTCGGACTCCGGTAATGCATCTAGCGGTACGCATCGGTTTGAAATGCGTCTTGAATGCGATGCTGGAATGTGCACGTAGTTTCAAAGGAAGGCTCACTGAACTTTAAATAAGCATAATCTGAAATTCAATCCGCGCCTTTTTATTATTTGTGCGCATTGCTATTCCAATCGTCTTGCTATCGATACATTTTTCGTACAGTGCTACTTGCGCAGATTAATATCTAATTGTGAATTTTAGGTGCGGTCGGTACGAGCAAGTCGTCGTCGGCGCGCTCGCCGAAGCCGATGAACTCGCTGCACATGTTCGGTTCGCTCGGCCCGGCGCCCGGTCAGTTCAACTCACCGCATGGCTTCTGCCTGGGTCTGGAGGATGAGATCGTTGTCGCTGACACGAACAACCACCGCATCCAGGTGATGAGCAAGACTGGTGTCCCCATCAGCCACTTCGGCAAGCCCGGCAAGGGCGACGGCGAACTCTTTTATCCGCGCAAGGTTGGTCGAAGCGATGTTTATGGCTGAGTTTACGATGATTGGCTTGTGAATTGAATTCGAACGTGTTCTCGTACATTCTCGTAACTCAAAAAACAGAAATGAGACTATTTTGAATGTGTAACAACAAATATTCGTTTAAAGCGGTGCGATCAAATTTTTTGAAATTGTATTAGCAAGAGAGAGAGAGGTGCAATTGGTGTACAATCGGAATTGTTGCAGGTGGCGCTGATCCGTGGACGCGATCCTCGATACGTGGTGTGCGACCGCGGCAACGAGCGCTCTCGCATGCAGGTGTTCAGCCGGCGCGGCGAGTTCCTCAAGAAAATTGGTTCGTTTTATTGACTTTTTTCTGCATTTTGACGTGTCCACATAAATAATTGCAGTCATCCGCTATGTTGACATTGTGGCGGGGCTGTCGGTGGACAGCGAAGGCAAGATCATAGTGGTTGACTCCGTGTCACCAACTGTCTTCCGCATCAACAGCGACACGGGCGAGCTGGAGAAGTGGTTCGATTGCTCCGAATACATGAAGGAGCCGTCCGACATTGCCGTATTCGGCCGCGAGTACTTCATCTGCGACTTCAAGGGCAACTGCGTCTGCGTCTTCGCCGACGACGGTCAGTGTTTTGACGTTGAGCCTTTTGTTCTGCGCATTATCCGGTTCATTTTTGCAACTGTGCATTTATGATCATTAAAAAGCAATTGGAGGAGTTATTTGAGCGGTGCAAGTATTGTAGGAGCACAAAGAGTTGACATGGTTTTGATCTGATGTGTTTCTTCCGCCCGCGTCAAGTACAATGCGGCTTATTGCAGGTCGTTTCATGCGCAAGATCGGCTCGGAGGACCTGACGCCGTTCCCGAACGGCATCGACGTGTCGAACCACGGCGACGTGCTGATCGGCGACTCGCACGGCAACCGCTTCCACGTGTCCGTTTTCAAGAAGTCGGGCGAGTTCGTGCAGGATTTCGAATGCGCCACTGTCAAGGTAAGTGTGCTGCTTGAGTCGGTGTCATGGAGTGAAGGGGCTTGGGCTCAGGTGTCGCGTTGCTGCGGACTGCGAATCACCGGCGAAGGCTACGTCGTCACGCTCGCCAAGAACAACCACCACCTGCTGGTCCTCGACACGCTCTACGTCCATTGACGGCTCGTCGCGTTCGGTTCCTGTTGATATCTTTTTTCGGCCATGCGGGTTTTTCGTTCGTAATCTGACTATTCTCGATTGATTGATTGATGGAGACTATGCTGGATGAAAGTCGTTTGCGTCTGTGAATAGGCATGCATAGTGTTTCTGTTTCGTTTCCTTCTCCGTCTGCCTTCTCGCTGATCGTGTTGGATGAAATTTATTCGTTTTGCTGCCGTTGCGTCCGTTTCCCCCACTTACTCGGCCATCTTGTTATTCGGTCATTATTCATTTTCTAGTTGCGTCAAGCCAAGAAATGGTATTGGTTGGTGTAGCGCGCGCGCGTGCACTGCTTGTGCGTCTGCCCGTCAGTTCTCGATGTGTTTGTGCTATCATAGCTTAATCGGAACTTCTTCTTGGCAGTGCTGCTTCATCATTGATTTGACGACTTTGTTGTTTGCATTTTCGAACTGTTCCATCTTATTACATGCGGATCTTCTTCATTCTCGTTTTCGCTGAACTTTGCTGATGTTGTCTAATTTGTTGGTATGCTTGATTGCCGAACGGACGACCTGTTTCTTAATACCTTCTTCTGTTGTTTTTTCCTCTTTGCTACATTGTCGCACGCGCGTTATTAGTTGACCTATATGAAGAAAGTGTCCGATGATACGATTGCATACAGTACTCGTTTTTGTTACGTATACCTGCAGTTGTTGGTTCCTCGCGTCCAGGCATTTAATCCAATCAGATGACTGTGTCCACAATGTTGCCTAGCTGTGCGGCGGGAAAATGTTGACTATGTTCAACAGGTAGTAGATGCAACCTTTGGCCGGCTGTCGGCGTCCCGTCGTGTACCCATACGCCTCCATTACCGCAGTCTCGACTGTCGTTGCAGTTGTCTTTGGTATAATAGTACTGCTGGTACGCTTGACGGCGCCCAGTGCCAACTGCTGCTGACGTTGTTTGCGATGGACCAGAGGCCTTCGCTGATTCAGCGGTGAGCAATTGCGTGGCCTTACTCTCTATTCTCTCCTTCATTGTCGCCCTTTTTGATTGATATTGTTGGCTTCGTCGTCTGCTTACCGATCAGTCTCTCTCGTATGTATATTTACTTGCGAGTTACATTGTAGTTAGTCAGTTGCTGGCAGCGGTCTGCGGCACGTCTGTCCGGGCATACCCTGATTCACGCAAGTACTGTATACTTGGCATAATCGCTGCTGGTTCCCGTTGCCAGCTTCGGTCGTTCCCATCTGAATCTCTAATGCTTGGCGAAACAGCGTTTTTTGTTCGCTTAGCGAACCCATTGACCATTGTAAGGTGCGAATGTTCCGTCCGCCTCTTTCGCCTCATTTTGCGCCGGCGAACGGACCTCATACTGGTCCGTTTTCTTGGCGATAATATACCACCGGCTTCATCAAGCATTTGCAAATTCATATTCGGGCTCAGATTTGCTCAACTATCGCAGTCCAAAGTAATGATCGCA
The DNA here is from genome assembly GCA_034698105.1 of Plectus exinocaudatus. Lineage (NCBI taxonomy): Eukaryota > Metazoa > Nematoda > Chromadorea > Plectida > Plectidae > Plectus > Plectus exinocaudatus. The sequence continues at coordinate 4,550 of JAQGAX010000183.1, read as the reverse complement.
ATATTTGGCGAAATTTCCATTGCTAACGTCTGTAGTCTGCACAGTAACTGAAGCCCGAACTTGACTTTGTCTATGTGAGCGAAGAGTGTTGTAAGCATATATTGTCTCCTATTCATATTCAGATTAGTTTTTTGTTGTGGGCGATTCGACAGAGACGACCGCTGGCGTTATGTTTTGCTTTTCGTCGGTTGTTGCAGGTGATCTTCCGCGAGCGTACGCTAATTGCCAAATGATCGTTTTCGAGTCCCCAAGTCCCTACAAGCTTGCCATGGTGTGCATTGGTGTCCGTTGTGTGGGGAGCTCCTTCTTGAGTCCTTGCCGGGTCATCGAGACTGGACACTGTATCTGCTACTGAAGTTCTTTCAACCATCGTACACATGTAGTAGTGCCTGCGTGTGGGCCATTCTTCGCGCTGAACTGTATATTCACAAAAATTTAATGTTGGCCTTGCGCGTTGTTGCTTGAGAAAACGAAAAAAAAACGAAAAAGAATGAATGTCGTTTCATATTTTGACGCGTTTATGTACTCTATACGTTGGTCATTATCATCTACCGATGCTAGTTCACGTAACTGCTGTGTGATGGAGTTTTGTTGGCTGCTCAATGGTTTTGCCGCGATGTGGCTACACGTGTACCTTGTTCCTCTCACATATTGTTGCGATATGCTCTTATACGCCGTAGGGTGAGTGTAGGCTTCTGCATTTTCGCCACGGAACATCAGTCAAAGTATTCGTTCTCATTATTTGCCCACGGAAGGCTTCTGTGGGCTTCTTGTGTCCGTTCTGTCCTTCGCTAATGTACAAATGACTACGTTGTGCTGTTGTGAGATTTTGTGCGCATTGTGGACCCAGTACCGAGCTATGATGCCCAAATATTTGCGCACTTCTCAAAGTTTATCTGTTTCGTCTCATTCGTCATACCCTCCTGCTGGTGATACGCGCCCTGTTCGTGTACAGTATGCTGATAACGAGTGTGTCTTCATTTTGTCTCTCTGCTCTCCAGTTATGCTTGTACCGTTCGAGTTAATCAGGGTTCTGGCAAGTGCTTTTCTTTCGTCGTCGTTTATTGCGACGATTCCCGTCTTTGTTTGTGTGCGTTTTGATGTATGACTGTGAGGGCTGGTGACTTCTCGTGTTGTTCTTGTGTCGTCTCTTGGCGGACGGTTCGTCCGCTTCATCTCGGCCGGTTGTGTTCCCCCCAGCTCGGTAAGAAGGATCGATCATCATCATCCAAGTCCGTCTGTGAGCCCAGCCTTCTCTACTCCTCCTGTTTCGTGTTATCTTGAATAATTCCTGCCGAGTCAATGTGGCTGCTGGCTACGTGTGTTTGACTTGGTCTGACATATTTCTGGCGACTTAGTAATGGAAGAGTTGGAGTCATTTTCCAGTACTTTATGCATGCGCGCAGTTTTGTACCTATTGCAACTCTGTGGAAGCGGAAATACTTGAGAGTGGCCTCCGGACTTCGACTATTAAGCTGCCGGGGCTGTATTCATGAAGCGCGGGTTACGAGATTAAGGTTTGGGGCACAATGCAAAATATAGTTTATCGATTGCCCTAAGGGTATACTCTCGATCTATACTTTTGCATTGTGCCCCAAGCCTTACCCCGTAGCCCGCGCTTCATGAACACGGCCCCTGATTACTGTAGTACTTAGCAATGCCATTATCTCTTTCGAAGCAGCGAAGCGTGTTCTTGCGAGTCCTTTGTTGCTCCCCACATTGTAGCTGCTGCAATAATTGGTGCTTTACTCATGTTCACACACATACTTGTAAACTTGGATGCAAGCTCATTCTGCAAAGTGGTAGATGCCACTCGCGCTACTAGTTCTGTGTTGCTGTTTTTTTTGTGGTTTTCGTTGTTCATATTTGCGCAGTAACGTTACATTTATCGACGACCTTTTTGGGGCTATAAATGCACTGCGTATTTTTTATTTGATCTGTTTCGTTTGGCAATGTCACCGTTGAGCATATTACCGTTGTAATTGCAATGAAGGGCGGCGTTAGCTGTCGCTCGAATTCGTCGTCGTTTTGGAATAAAATTTGCACTGGAAGAATACGTCTTGATGCTAACGCACTTTTCCGTTCGAACGGTTGAGCTACACGAGCAAAATTACTTAGAAGAACATGTCTGAAGAACCTTTACAAATCGAAAGAATCAGTTTGAATCGTAAGAAAGCGGATCAGTCAATTCGCGGCAGGGCAAGTAATAGAAAGATGTCGCAATTGCGAGAAGCGGTTCGGAAAAGATTGGAGGACAATGACGATGTTGTCGGTTGCGAAATGCAAATCACGTGAGCATCCACATTGTCGATCATTTTTTGGGTTTTGGGCTACTCGTATTTTTCCAGTGAGCTGCAAGAACTTGCACAGCGCTTTTTATCCAATGGCGAGGGTACATCGGTGTTGCTGATTGGTGAGCGAGGAACGGGCAAGTCAATGGTACGACTATTTTCTTATTTTCGTTCGCTGTCATTATGAATGGCTGTTCAGGTATTGAACAGAGTGTTAGGAGAAATCGAAGAGCGCACTGTGATTGTGCGTTTGAATGGATTTCTGCATACCACAGACCGACACGCGCTGAAGGAATTTGCACGACAAATCAAAATCGAGCTCGACGAGCAGTTTGATTCTCCGGGGGTAACGCCTTGTTTTTGAATGGACTTTTGTACGCGGAAATGCAAGTCCCTCTTGCAGATGTCCTATGCCGAGTGCTTCGGCAAGCTGCTCAAGGCGACTGCGCTAGGTGAGCATTGCTTCGTGTCAGGCCTGGCTACGGTCATCTGCATCTAGCGATGGCAATATTCCTCAAACTTCTTTCTTTCCCGGGCTATACTGCATTCTTCTACTGTGCTCTTGCTAGAGTTGCTTTAATTGCAACTGTTTACTAAATCAATATTTAGGCGAGCGCCAATCGTTCGTGTTCGTCCTCGATGAGTTTGATCTGTTTGCGCAGCGAACGAATCAGATCTTGCTTTACTTGCTGCTCGACGCCACTCGTCTGGTCGGAGTCGCGCCCGTGTTGGTCATCGGCGTCACTTGCCGTCACGTATGTTTCATTGAAATCTTCATGATGATCAGGGTATATCATAACCGACCTTGATTGTGTAGGAAGCAGACGGTTTGCTGGAAAAACGCGTGCTGTCACGTCTCAGCAACCGAAAGATTCTTTTCAAGCATGAAGTCGGCTCATTCGAGGAGTATCATTCCCTGATCATCAAGCGACTGTCAGTTTCGCTGACCGGCCCGGCTGCTCTGCAGAAGTCGGCCAAGGAATGGAACAATAGTGCAACGGTGCGGTATTTGCGTTCTCTTAGGCAAATAACATTTTTTTGAAGACGGTTTTCAAATTGCCCGAAGTGGTCGCTTGCATCAAACGAGTTTTCGCCCGTGATCATTCTGTGGCCGGACTTAGGCAGATTACGGTAAGTCTTTTATGACACTCTTTGAAAAGCGTACGGCATCCTCCTTTTTGCAGTCTGTCATTGTTGCCTTATCGAATGAGAGTGCGCCGTTCTTCACTGCACAAACAGTTATCGAAGCGACTGAGGCATTGTATCCAGTCACTGATGGCTATGAACTCCTCATCGATGGCAAGCACATTCCTTATTTCTTCGAACACATCTTCAACTTCGTGTCTTAGGTCTCACATTGCTCGAGCTCTGCCTGTTGGTCTGCATTCAGAAGTTAAGCCGAGAGAATTATCACAGCTCGTTCAACTTCGAACTCATTGTCAAACGTAAGTGGTGCAGTTTACCGTTTGACTATGTGCGCTGCTTTCGATTTGCTCTGCTGACAAACAGTATTTATACAGACTTTATGTGTTTCGCGAACAAGTACAGCAAGATGATGACGTCGTACAAGAAGCAGGTGCTGCTGAAGGCGCTCGAGCGGTTGACCACAATGGGCGTGATCGCGCCCGCGTCCGACGGTTCCCGAATGCTGCAGGATTCGTTCCGCCCGATGACGCTGCAGATTGACGACGACTCGCTAACCTCCGCCCTCAAAAATTATCGGCCTCTTCCCGTTGGTATTCGCCACTGGATCGACAACGACAAGTCTTTCTATTGATTTCTTGCCCAATGCAGTTATCACTTCTCATTTCGTACTTTTCTTCGTTGGTGCTCACTTTTGCTTCGCTGCATTCAGTATTGTTCGAATCTCGTACTGTATTGTTTCTCGAACCATTGCTATGACGTTTGACGAATAAACGGTTGATTCGCATCTTTGGATACCGCCCTTCGCACATAAAGTTCGGTTAGATGTGGGCTCCGATTGTTCGAAATCGGTCAAAGGCCAAGATTCTGTCGCGCGTAGGGCATTTTGATAAGATCGCCGTTCTAAAACTGCTGTGCTCCTCTCCACATTCATTGTCAGTCGGCATTCGTTTGTCCTGAAAATGCGCTCCGCCATTTTGTTCAGCGCTGTCATAGTGTCTTGCTTATGTATGTGTGAAGCACAGTTGTCGGCTATGTTTGGCAATGCGATCCAAGCAGAGAACTGCGCCAGCTGGTCGCCATGGGGTGCGTTAGTTTTTCCAAAGTTCAAAGTTT
>JAQGAX010000182.1:0-21400 GCA_034698105.1 Plectus exinocaudatus | reverse complement strand
GTATTAGTCGCTCTTCAATTGGTCACGTGCTTCGGCGCAATCGGCAATGAGAAATCGAAGAAGCCGAACATAATATTTATTTTGGCCGACGATCTGGGCTGGAACGATGTGGATTGGCACGATCCGACGCTCTATTCGCCGAATCTTAACTACCTCTCTCATGGACCTCATTCGGTGCGGTTGGACGCTGCATACGTCAACCAGCTTTGTTCTCCGTACGTTTTATTACCATAAATGCTCTAGTAAACGCTTTGGGCCGATTTTATAAAGTTAATGCACTTGCAATGCATATGGTGCTGCTTAGCTGATGCAAATGCATCAAACGTAACTACTATGTACATCAAATATAGCTGCTCAAAACATATCAATAACAAGTGTCTCCCGTGACTTCGAGTGACCGTTTCTGTTTCAGCACAAGATCTGCGCTACTCAGCGGTTACTATCCGTTTCATTTGGGAACACAGGTAAATCGCAGCCGGACGCAGCTTTACGTTATCGTTGTCAGTAACGATTGAAATGTATAGTACCTTTACTGCTTCCAGTAGAAGAACACTCTCTAGTTAAAGGACATCGAACCTTTTTAATCCGCGATCAAGCAAGGGAATTAGAGTGTTATATTATAGTGTAGAATTACGTTCATTTAGCACTACTCGCTTTAAATTTTTCTGCAAAAATTCAAAAATTCGAAATCTTAGAAAATTTACCAGTTTTTAAGATGATTGAATAACAGGACATATCCTTATAAAAAATACAAGAAATACAGAAATCGAATTTCGCGAGATCACGAAATTTAAATGACCCAATTTTTGCAGCATGGCACATTTTGGTGGATGGAACCAACGGGTGTTCCTGTGAAATATTCGTTCTTTCCCGAACGTCTTCAAGATCAGGGCTATGGGACATATATGGTAGGAAAATGGCATATCGGATATTGCAAGCACGAGTTCCTGCCGACTCGAAGAGGATTTGACAAATTTCGCGGGTACTACTGTGGTTTGGAGGATTATTACAAGCACGGAATGTGTAAGTACTGTGCATATGATCGCTTGCGATTGCGAAGAAAGCTCAAACTATGCAAACTAATTTGTACACTATATAAACCATGTACTACCGTATTTATTCGAATAGTACGACCCTCTCTAATTGTACAGTACTATCCCCTGGAGAGGGAATGAAAAAGTATGAAAAAGTGTGACTTTATTAGCGGTCCATTAAAAAATAGTGCGCCCTGTCGTACTATTAAAATAAATACGGCCTTTGATTGCCTTTCAAAATCTTCATATAAATTGAAGAACGTGCCGTCTACCATAAGCTACCCTAAGCGACGCGCAAAAATGGCTCCTTAGAAAATTCAAAGCTACATCTATGCTAATATTAATAAATCCAAGTTTATATTGCGTAAACCATTGTCGTAGGACTCCAGCACCCACCATCTTATAGGTCCTATGTTTGCCCTTCGAATAGAAAACAAACTTGCCGTCAAGAAATTTGATTTTAAACTGCCGCTACAGTATCGCATGGCTGCATGTTCACGGCGGTAGTTTCTTTAACTGACTAACGTGCGATTTGTGAAGTTTGCGGTTGAATGAACGCGCTACAAACTCTTCCTTCATTATTTCCAGTTAACACGCGTGGATTCAACTTCACCGGTTTGGACTTTTGGGAGGATACGCCCGATAGCTTTAAGGCTGACTGGTCTCAGTTTGAAGCTTATTCCACTGTAACGATTTTAATATTTTATCACTAATTTTAAAATACTGCAAATATCTTATTTTCAGGAAATATACGCCAATGAAAGCGTGAAAATGCTGCAGGAACACGACAAATCGAAGCCGTTTTTTCTCTATTTGGCTTTTCAGGCAGTGCACAATCCAATGCAGGTAGGTAAATTTGTTGAAGCGCTCGCTGAAATTATCCATTTGGGGTAACTTCGAAATTTACATACAGTGTGCTGATAATGCAAAATTTTCGATAGTATACGGTGCATTTTCAGGTGCCTGATCAGTACCTTGCCGATTGCGCCAAAATCAAACGAGAAGACCGCAGGCTATTTTGTGGTATGTAAGTCGAAGTATAGTTCTGATTTTGGTTGTCTGTTTTAGGAATGGTAAATGCAATGGATCAAGCAGTTGGAAAAGTGGTCACAGAGCTCAAAACACTTGGCTTATATGAAAACACTATCATCATTTTCAGTAGCGATGTGAGGGAACGCATTTATTTTACCTGTTCTTGTTCTATGAAACAAAACTTGAGCTTACAAGAAATAATTAGCACTTGAACCATTTATACAGTCGTCCATTGCCAAACGAGACCGATGATTACCCCAAATCGAAAGCCAAACTATCAAATTAATCGATTATTTTTTGATAATCAGTGACTGAGCTCTATTTATTGTGGGTAATTTGCTGTGGAGTTGTTTGTAAATTTCAGAATGGCGGCGACACAATGTGGGGCGGCAATAACTACCCGCTCAGAGGCAACAAGGACACCCTCTGGGAAGGCGGTACAAGAATCGTCAGCTTTGTTCACTCACCAATGCATATTGCCGTCGGTGGAAAGCGAACAAAGTACCGTAAAAAATATTGGGTGACATTAATATTCAGTATATTGGGCGTATGCTCGGTGCCACACCCAAGTTAATATGACTCATATGTACTGCCACAGTTATGCGAAATTGCTCGTGTATCCATTCCAAATGTCATATTGATGGATAGGTACTGTACTTACTGAAATGTAATGTTACTCAATGTTTACGGACTTAATAGTTGTGTACAGCATGGGAGGCGCTAGAGAGGCACGGAAGCACTAATCCTCTTCTGGAAAAACGGCCCCCTTTGACAAATGTCGATGTTCCTCCCCTCAAAGTAGTTTCTGCCCCCCTCGTTTCGAATCCTGACACCGCCCCTGATGTGCAGTGGTTTCATACGGTTTGCGACTGTCAATCGATACTCGTCTTATTTCAGATTATTTAGCATTGTTGACTGGTATGCTACTATTCTCGCAATGTCTGGCATTGAGCTAGATGGATACGGTAAGTCGAACGGGAAAGTTATCTCAGTACTAGCCTGGCTCCTTATATACCATGATGCTGCCTTGGAAGAGATCAAATGCTTTGAATATAATAGTATGTCTGTTCACTTAGGCGACGGCTACAACTATTGGCCAATGATCGCCAACGATTCAAACATTTTTCAACGAAAACGCTTCGTTTACAACATCGACGGTTCCACAGCCGCGATTCGGTCAGTTGCAGTCAGTGTCAATTATCCACGAGTTACACCCCCCCCCCCACAAATTAGTCTTTGATTTGATGCTGACATTGAAAACGCCAAAAAGTATGCGTCAGAACAACGAAACTTTGTAATCGCTACTGTCGTAATTATTTATGCAATTGCGGAAGTGCGGTAATTAGTCAGTTGTGACGTCACAACTGACCAATCAGGGCACTTACTGCATTTGTAATCACAAAAGTTGTGATTGCGCAGTTTTGCGAAATAGGCAACTGGCTGTAGCTCGCTGAAGCTGTCTTGTTTCACACATCTGAAAATTTTCAGGGAAGGACGGTACAAGCTAATCGTAGGTAATCCCGGTCGACCGGCCGGTTGGGTGAAACCGACGGAGTCTGGAAAAATTGGCCCGCCGTTTAATCAAACCATTTGGTTGTTCGACATAGCAAGTGAGAATAATTTGATTGTTATTGCAAGTATCAATAGTCGAACGTGCACAGGGCACAATACCGAATGTTAGGAAATAGTAACACTGTATTATTGTAATTTCGACCTTTTCAAATGCAAACGTAACTACCAACAAACAGCAAAAAATACTGACCAATAATTGCGTTGAACATCATCAAACTCTCCTCTGCCTTACTATTTCTTATAATACGGTAGATCGACGGTAAATTACCTTAAATAACGTTAGATTACGGTCGATTTCAGGTGATCCACTAGAACTGCGGGATCTGTCGAAAACGAAACCGCGAATAGTGAACAGATTAATGCAGCAACTGAAAGCGATCGCGGCGACTGGCAGTCCGGATATTCATATGCCATTAGATCCACGCGGTGATCCTAAAATATTCAACGGAACTTTTGCTTCAGGATGGTGCTGAGAAGAACTATGAATGATTTCCCTTTGTGAAAATTTCATATTTAGTCAACATTTTGCACATTCAGATCAACAATTGTGCGATGGAACAATTTGAAAACAATTTTTTTGCCTTCGTTTTTTATTCCGTGGCATTTTCTTTTTTTGGATGAAGCATAAAGTAAAAGTAATCATCGTATTTTCAGAAACAGTGTCACATGGATTGAGGGCGGAGGTGGGGGTGAGAATGGTTGTGGGGAGGTAGACAAATTTCTTCGACAGGTCTGCAACCTAAACACTTTTGGCGCAAGCTTCCCAGCCGACCGGAGGTACCCAACTCTGGTAGAGGGTGTTTAAAATGATACAGGGCGGGCCAAAGAAAAGCCACGGCCGGTTTTAGTCACGCCTTGAGGCGTGGGGCAGGACCAATCCCAGTGAGGGGTATGTTCATACATGTAAGTGGGGGTACCTATTAAAAAAGTCCCCCAAACCGAGAAAAACCCGAACCTGCCTCCAATTCGAGACGTATACTGAACTCTCTAAAAACCGGCAAAAAATTTAAGAAATTGACATAGCCAGGCAAAAAAATTTCAAATTTAAATTCCCGAATTACCGCTATAGACAAGGTCGGAGCATCGGTACCGACCCTTTGTTAGTGGACCGATTCCGGTAACGGTACCGATTACGTGGACCAATAATTAAGCGGTATTCAGTCCAGTTGCGTTACATTATGAGCATCATTACCAAAAATGCGACCCCAACAAATTTTTTCCACTGTGGAAAAGATGACACTTTTGAAGTCCAAAGATAAATTTTAAATTTTTCAAGCACCGTAGGTTTCAGATATGTTTTCTTCGAAATTTTAATTTGTATTGATAATATGGCGTACTGAATTTTCAGAAATATTGTTGTTATTGTTGAAAAACGGTATATGCCATTTGCGGTGCACAAAATTTGCCAAAATTTGCTTTAAACCGGTACCGGATTGAGTACCGACGGTCCTGAGGCTGTACCGAACCGGTACCGATTAATTGCTAGACCGACGCATCTATAATTACCGCCAATATTTTTTGCCTGATTATGGCAATTTTGACCCTGATTAGACAAGTTTTTCCTGAAACCCATAACTTTCGATACCTATTACATGTATGTATGGTATTTCCTCTGGAAACTCGCCGCGCGAACCCTTTTCGGTGCGTTGCATGATCAAATGCGGTATTTCAACAAAAATATTCCGTTTATTTGTGATCTAACAGGCAAAACGTCTTCTCTCCAGAGTGAGCCGTACGACGACAACAACGGTCCATTGGCTTAAAAACTCCACCGAATTCGGAACGTTCTGTACGAACCAATTCGCGACACGCCTGAATACGGTCGGGTGTAGTACAGTTGCCCGCGCACTCGGCAATTTGCCGAAGTCTACAGAAACAGCCTCAGTTCAACAATAAAATAGGAAAACAAACAATCCAGTCCCTTGCCCACACCCATAGGTGAAACGATAAGGTGTCCTGCAACGACTACATTGCGGCGACCAAATTCAGCCGCCACGGTGAATCTTTTGCACGCGCCTAAGCACCCCCCCCCCCGGCGACGAGCGACCAGACTTCCAAATACAGTGAAACCCGGATATAAGAGAACGCCGGGGGAATCGAAAAATGTCTCTTATGTCAGGGTTCTCTTATATCCTGGGGTACAGTGTATTGGCACTGAGCCAGTGTTAATTATGACTTAAAAATTAATTAATGACATGACTGTGACATTTTTGAAATCGGTAAACTAATTAATGACATGACTCTGACATTTTTAAATCTGAAAATTAATTAATGACATGACTACGACGTCAGGTCATAATTGCGAATTAATGACTATGACGTCAGAATTCAAAGTCAGAATTAATTAATGACATTTCGAATTCTGACTTCCAGAAATGAGGGTATGCTTTTTGATAGAACGCGTTTCACGATTAGGTTGCTGATAGTTCAGTCATTTTACAATCCCAGGAGAGGACTAGATAGCCAAATGGTATTGGAAAGATATTTTGCTAGTCGAAGTTTGAAGTATATCACACTATTTAACATATGATAGTTATCAATCAATCTGGCTTCCCAATTACCCGAAATTGAGCTAGCGTTCGGATCCTTGCCTCGGTGTCAAGTGGCTGAATGAGCATTCTTAAATTGTGACGCTTTGTGTTCATGGAAGAAGTTCTTACCAGCAAATCACAATTTTTGACGTCTGCCTACCGAGAGTTATCGAAGCGACAGTTACACGGAATGAATAAGTAAATAAATAAAAAAGAGTTTCCTTGATTCAAAGCGCATGTATGCTGTAGTTCTTGTTTAAAGAAACTAGTTTTAGTGCAAAATTAACGCGAAATTTTAAACTTTCATCTGTCAATACGTCAAAAATTGATTTCTGACTATTTCTGACATGTCAAAAATTAATTTCTGACTTTTTAATTATGACTCTGACTGCCAAATTAATTGATGACATGACTCTAACATTTAAAAAGCCTGAAAATTAATTAATGACCTGACTATGACGTCAGGTCATAATTAAAAATTACTGACATGTCATTAATTACTGACGTCATAATTAACACTGCACTGAGCATAGGAATTTAAACGAATCTCTTATATCCGGGTTCTGCTGTATATGGAAGTCGCCCCGATCGCTTCGGTTGCCGCTGTGTAAGTCTCACTATGCACCCTCGGCTACTACACAAACGAAATACTGTTGTATTCAACATTTTCTATTTTTGGAACAGAATATCACTGAAGAAAATTATTACTATCAGGCCTTATGTCGAACGCACAGTAACCGGAATATGATAACGCGAGCCCAAAAGTACAGGACGCGCGTAATAGAACGAGTTGATTGTCGATATTCCATGGCACATGCACCATAGCGTTACCAAGCTCCTTGCAAATGACGAAGCGGTCACTCTGAACATAACCACTGAAACGCTCCATATCATTCATTCCCTGCAATTGTGATTTGTAATCATAAAATCCAATGGGTCTCAGTCGAGCAAGACCATTCTGCGACTGCAAAACATAAAAACGAATCTTCTGCATTCCTTCAATTGTTTTTGTTTCTGTCTTTTTCTTGCAAGCAGCAAAAGAACTACGATAATTCTGTGAAAGTTTTTTAAATTTGTCACTTTTATAATTCAAGCTGACAGCGTAAGAGAACTCAAGGCATCCTTTGAAGAATTCGGCCAAGAAATCTTCCCCATAGTCAGTAATCCACTGCTTCGCTGCTGCGATGGCGCGATCAGTGAGCTCCAATTGTTGAGTTATCTTCTGCTGCAAAAAAATCGGATCATTATTTTATTTATGAAAAAGTAGTGACGAAGTCCACAGACTTAATTATTTGCATAAAATGAATTTATGAAAAGTCCATAAACTTATTTATTTATCAATTAATGATAAGAATCAGTGATGTTCACGGGCTGGCAGAAATTTTTTTCAAAAGTTGGCTCGGCCCACACCCAGCCCACAAAAACGAAGAAAATCGGCCCGGTCCGAAAGGCCGAAAAAGTTTTTGCGATCCACTCCAGCCCGAAATACTTTGCTTCAGGCCGGTTCCGAGCCTCGAGCGGTTAAAATTTTTGGTTCGGCCCGCAAAAACGTTTCGGTCTGGGGGGCCTGACCCTGTCCCGGTAACAACCTCTCAGGTCGGCCCGGGGACATGAATATCACTGGTATAAACAAGTCAAACGTTATATTCGAAATTCTTTGGACTATTCGAGCCTGAATACCTGAATGAATTGCCTGAATGCTCGAGTACCCCAATAAATTTCGGAGTCTCGATTATTAGTCAAAAAACAAAAATCTAATGATGCTGTTTGATTTAGGACACTTAAAAAAATTAGGGGGCCCGATCATACCAAAGAAACAATAAGTTTCAAAAATGGTTACGGTCTTTATATGTACAGAAGAATGTGACAGACACGCGGGTAACATAACCAAGCGCTGCTAAACTGGAATTTTTCAATAAAATTTAGCTTTTGAACATTTGGATCACTGTATAATTGTTGTTATTTAATCATTGTTTAAAATGATTTCTTCGATAAAAATTACTTTTTGGGACAGTGCCAGCTGCCATTGGTCGGCATCGACGTTGTTCAACCTTTGCGCATGAAATATTCGTGCCATTAGCAAGTGCATGTATGATTTCGACGGCTTAATCTTCAGCTGATTAACTGATTCGATTATGACGTTCAAATTTTCATCGCTTAGCTGATCAATGAGAAGCGCATTTCTCCAAATTCCTTTTATGGCCAACTGTTGCTGTTGTTCCGGACTGATATCATCTTGATCGTCATCTTGATCATCGATCATCTTGATATCATCTTGATCGATCTTGATCGGTATTATTTCAGATTGTTTAATAAGTAATTCAGCAATGAACATTTGTTTTAGTTCTAATAGTGTGCTGTTATTAGTTAAATGCTTTTCAATTATATTAAAATTGTTACACTTATCGAACAATGAATTGATGTACGATTCCATTTCTTTAAAATTCGATTTCCTTAACAAGTGCTTCAAGTTGAAAAGGCCTTGTGCATCAAACTGGTATATGTCATTCACGGTTTTCAGAAATTCCTGCAATGACTTGTTTGAAAAAAGTGGATTACTGTTGTTTGGGCATTGCAAGCGGTTCACAAAATCCTCTTTGTCGAAATCACAAACATGGATGAAGAGTATATCAAAAAAATGATGGCGAATTTTTAGCTCAATCAGATATGGATGACCTCGATAGTCATGCTTTTGTCTGGCGATTCGTTTTGCCTTGTCAAGCATTTCAATTGCGCCAAGTCCAAAATCAGTCATGGTAGGCTTTTTAGTCTCATCAGTCATGCTTGGATTTTCAGTGTCATCATTCCATAACGATCTCTTTATTTTGTGATAGACAATGTTTGCCGCTTTTGTTAGTTTTATATTATCTTCTGATCGTGCTAAAACAAAGTTATCCTCTTTACTCAGTCCAAATTCGTGACGAAGTTCAATCAAGGCCTTTTCTTCATCTCTATGAAAATGCATCAGACTATCAGCGCAGTCGACAGTTATGTGGGTTTTTGGAAAATATTTGCTGATGCGGCGACATTGCAATATCATTGTATCCACGTCGCCGTCGTATATATTATTCAAATCGTCGAAGAATCTGGACACCTTTTTTCCATTTGTTTTATCTTTAAGTGACAGCTGATAAATGATAACTTTGAGAATACCGCATTTTTCACCGCCTCTCTGTTCTGCCAACTGCTCCAATGCTGTGATAAATTGATCCATTTTTTTTTTATCATCCCCATCGGTAAGTGCTTGCACAATCCTTATTCCTACAGCTGATACAGGCGGTCGAATTTGATAGGAGCCATTGTGTGATGAGAATGTCATAAAATGAAATAAATTGATGTCGAAATATGGCTGAATTTCTTTTGGTTCGCATCGTAGTATTTTGGCCTTCAAAACATCTGCGGCTAGTTCGATATCCAAACCGAATTGCGTGTATTGATGAATTAAAGTCATCAGTAAAAAACAGGTTTTTTGATCAGGAGTTGAAGTCTTTATATGTTGTGTAACGAAATCATCGATTCTTTTCTTTTCATATTCTTCATCAAATGTTACCATTCCCCAGAGAATAGGTGTCGTTTCCTTTAAATCTATGTCATTTTTTTCCTTTTTGTATTCTTGGTATATTTCTTCAAACGCCAACTTTTCTGTGTCATTTAAGGGTTCATTCATGACTGTAGAATTGGCCTCCGGCAGATCCATTATCTCCTGATTGTTACACTGTTTTACAAAAAGCAACACGCAACGAACACTCTTTTCACCAAGCTTACAATAGTGCAAAATACTTTTGGCTTCTTCTCTTGTAATATCGTGACTATCACACAATACTAGCAGTGGCTTTTTATTGTCGCAAAGTACATAAAGTTCTTCAATTTTTTTGTAAGTCTCTGCTGTTACTGGTGGTTTAATTAGTATGCATGGGTACTCCTGTCTAAGTGAATATAAAACAAATCTGGCAACTGTTGACCCGCCATACGATGGCAAATGAGAAAGTGAATAATAGTTATAATTTTTTTGGATTTTGAAATTTTCAAAATTTGTTTCTTTACTAATTTCAAGAAGTCTTCGTAGTTGCTGGCGAAGTTCATCCATAACCTTGCGTGGAGCGTAAAGTGGCTTTTGATGCAAATACTTTGCTTTTTCACTGAGGTAAAATAGTTCAGCCGAAACGTCACCTCCTGCCAAATAATTTCTCTTTACATCTCTTATCCTTTCTGCGGGCGCTTTTTCATCTTGCTGTTCGAAATCTTCAGCACCAATCTCTTCATGGTAAATTTCAAAACTCGTGCTAAAGTAATCGTACTGTTTTTCTGTTAAAGATATGTTGCCTTGCATGCAAGGCACAAGATATTTTAGTTTTGATCTTGAGAAAAGCTCGAGGATTGCTGTTGAAATAATTGCAATCGGAGCAACAATTGGCAGAATTGAGTCGTTTTCATTTGGAAAAGTAATATTGAGCTGTTCTTGTAGTTCTTGTAGCTCTTCTTCTGCGAATTTCTCGATCTTATCGAAGCTTCGACGAACATCTTGATGAGTATAAATAAATGCATGACAGAGTTTTGTAACTTTAGATAGTGGATCTATGCTTATATTCTCATAAAAAGCATTGAGAATTGTTTGCACAAGCTTTGTAAAATTTTGAGGTATTAATGAAGTAGCAATTAATGTCACTGCCCATGTATTACGTGGTTTGTGTTTGAGAAGCATTCTCACAAAATTAAAGATATTATGCTTTGCATGTATCAATATTTGCTTCATATCTTCTTGCTGGTTTTCAGGCAGTTTTTTGGCTACATCGAGAACATCAACCCAAATGGTGAGCTCATTGTTGCGAAGTTTAGTGTGATATTCACTGGTGTCAAGGCTTTCCAATTCATCGGCATACAAGCGTTTATGATTTGGTCGCTCTGTGGCTTCTTCAAAAAGCACCATTACTGATTTCTTCGAATCGACCTTATTCAAATTAAAAACAACGTCGAAGTGCACTTCACAAAAGTTTTTGAAATGTTGTGCATCCTCTATATTGTTTGCCTCTGATACAGGAGAAATTATTGCAACATTGAAACCTTTTCTGTTTTCTTTTAGAAAATTTTTATACACTTGGGAAATTTCCGTATACTGTGGCAAATTCTCCGATCTAAGAAGCTTTTCTTCTTCGCTTGCAGATAATTCGCTCCTATGTACTGTGCTTCCTGGTAGTCGCACATAATAGCATCCATTTTCAAGTAACCGTTCGCATTCTGATGGTAATTTTTTTTCTTGGATCAATTTTTTAAGTTTTCTTCCTGTTTGTGAACTGGGCTCAATGACAATTTTCGATAATTCT
Source organism: Plectus exinocaudatus (assembly GCA_034698105.1). Classification (NCBI taxonomy): domain Eukaryota; kingdom Metazoa; phylum Nematoda; class Chromadorea; order Plectida; family Plectidae; genus Plectus; species Plectus exinocaudatus. The sequence continues at coordinate 9,910 of JAQGAX010000182.1, read as the reverse complement.
TTCCGCGAAGTCTCCAAAAATATTTCCAGCATTGCATATTTTCCTGCCGGTATGAGTTCGTTGCCGTTTTTCTTCTCCTCCGAAATAGTAACAATGTGAAATTCAAAATGAATGCATGGTTCGGTGTGATTTTTTATGAATTGCTGCAATTCTTCAACCGGGGGAAACCACTTACCAGTAAGCGGAACAAATATTCTTGGATCCGTCGGTGTTCCTTTTGGTGGCTCATTGATGCCAAACAGAATATATGACGCTAAACCAAGACCATCAATTGTATGTTCTGGAGTACCTTTGCGCATCACATTGTACATTGCGTTGATAAATTTGATTACTCTGTATTTGTAAGTATCTTTGTTGAAATCCAATTTGAATTCAACATACGAAGTTTCGATATGATTTTTTTCAACCAAACGCAGGAATGTTTCGGTTTTGCTGTTCAATATAGCTAAATCATCAGTGATTGGTTGAGTTGTTTCTGTTTGCGGTGAAGATTGATTTTGCACTGCATTTGCAACAGAATATAAATCGCTATCGATTGCGTCTATGTTCAGGCCAGCTGATTTCTTCAAATTTTTAAATTCATAGTCTGAATCCTTTCCGTCATCAGTAATTGTTTTTTCCTGTTGCTTTTGTGTAGTTTCAGAGGGCGGTGAAACTTCGTCACTTACTGAATTTGTAGCAGGATCAAATTCTTTATGAACTATTTGTCCTATCGTTGTTGCCATCTCTGATGTAGTTGCCATATGATAAATCGTTTTACCGTTATGACTTATGAAATAACATTGTTTTTCGTAAATTTTTCCGTAGATTTCTCGGTTAAGTTTTGCTTCTTTTATTTGTTGTCTAATTTTCTTGGCTTCTTTCCCCTGGAATGGCGTAATATTTGATAATATTGTAGCTTTGCTAATTTTCAGAATGCCGTAATAACCGCTCTTTATTACTATACCGTCATTTATCACTGTGTCTGTCACAAATTGAGGTTTAAAGTAGCTGACATTTATAACTGGCTGGCTGTATTTTTGAAACAGAGTCAAAACGTCATCGCTACTGGGCGAATAGGACAATGGATGAAAGGCAACTTTTCCATGTGCTCTGGAAACACCGTAGATAATATGCAAAAAACCGTAATGGTTGTCATCTTTGCTGTTAACAACATATGTGTTAAACATTGTGTTTCCTTGCACGATCATATTGTAACGCCATGTTTTTGCTTCTAGTGACCGCTTAAAATCAAGTTCGGATTCGGAACAGTTGGATGTCTGGGCAATCAGGCGGGAAAAAACCTCTCTAAGTGATTCCTCGTCATTAGGGTCGCTTTCTGCTTCAACAGCATACAAGGTGCTCAATGTACCAGAAGCCATATCTGCCAGCAGTTTTTCGAATTGAAATGTTCTGTACTAGGTCGAACTACAATGGTCCACTGGGCCGATTGAATGACGGACACGTTTATTTGCTGTATCTTCAGCTGTCAGCGATCAATGGTTGCGTTCGACGAAATATGGAAATATCGATGTCCTGTAATGCGGAGCGATATTAATGGTGCGGTTGCTTCAGTAGAACCTCGGGCACATAGCTTCAATTGTTTTTATACCGATATGAAGTACCGTAGCGCCTACCCCCCTCCTCCCGACCGGTCAGACCCCCCTGACTTCGGACGCCCGTTACAAGTATGGAACAACGTGGTACTGAATCCATTCATAAGCGATACTCGGTAAAACATTGCCAGTCGATAAGGGTTTAGCAATTAATCGTTCTTCGCAAACTGCATCGGTACTGGTACCGAACCGGTACACTGTTCCCAACATTAATCGATGCACTGACTACATCTATATTAAATACTGCATCGCCTAACAATCTAACGCCAACCATTGTACCGAGGAAGCGTCAGTTGTCCACCAGAAGACTATCTCCATAATTGTCATAAAAGACGCGTTCTCCCTCGAAGAATGATCGTTTCCTTATTTGACGTTTACCTCTTGCAACCGGTAAAACGTCGCTAAATGCTGAGAGAATTATTGATAACGCCATTAATAATGAAATTTCACTATTTCGACATCGAACACAAAATCCATTCTATCCAGACTTGTGCACGCAGACCTGGGCACCGGCTGGCGGCTGGGGGGTACAAGTCGGGAGTCTGGGGGAGGGGGAGTACGTACCCCCCCCCAGACTCAAGGTGCATTTTATCTAGTGTAAATTTTTTTTCAGCACCCCTATAATATCTAGTGTATGTTTTTTTTTGATCGCCAAGTACTAAAATTATTTGGTGGTGGGGGTATACAACCCCGGGGGCGACCATGCCACCTTAAGCCACGGCTGGGGGTCTGGGGGTTTGGGGCGCGCTTAAGCGGCCCCCAGCGGGTCCGGGGCAGCGCGCCGGGAAAATTCTGAAACATTATGCAACAAATAGTGAAAATCTGTGCATTTTCCAGCACTCATTAGGACATTTCTTAGTAGTAAGAGATCCAGTGACACTATGAATCCTGCGCCTATGATCAGAATAGCATCGCAGGCAAACATTTTGCCTTTGTTTAGCGCCGCACGCGAAAAATTTTGTGACTTTTGTGACTCAAAATTCGGGTTCAGCACATAAAAGTAGCCAACACTGCGAAATTTTGTAATGAAATTCACTTACCTCAGTTGACGGACCGCCCAGGAATCCAAAATTTTGAAATTCAGGGCATCAAATACCTTGAGCTTTGGCTAATTTAGTTCGTGATTCTACAGGAGTGCCTGAAGCGGAAATCGGCGCGGAATTCAAATTTTCAAAATAAGCGAAGCACCAACAACCTGTGACTTTTGATTTACACGCTAGTTCGGACTTGCGAATTCGGCTTTCGAGTCATGCTCTATTTTTGATAGTGAACTAACCTTCAGACATAGCGCAACACGAGCGCAGTAAAGCGCCGCAACCCTAAACCGGCAGTTAACTAACGTGCAAGTGGAGTATAGCGGGTGATAGAGTGCTTTACGCTGTTTGCGCAAACATGTGTACTGTGCTCACCTGTCCCTGCACGTCGAGGAAATTTGCTAGTACAGTCGAACCCGGATATAAGAGCAGGCTCGGGAAATCGAAAAGTGGCTCTTATATGCGGGTGCTCTTATATCCGAGTTCAATTACGTGTTAAAGCATAGTACAAGAATCAAATAGATATCTAAAAGCTGCTCTTATATCCGGGTTCGACTGTACACTAATGGCGCGAGTGTGTATTAACAAAAAACAAGCTTGTTTTGGTGCTATTTCTGTCCGTGCACATTGAGGAAATTGGCTTTCGCGTTCAGGAATGCTTTTCTGTTATTGTATTCAAGTTGACTACGTACAATTTTAGCTCTTCATCCTGCCATACTTTTATTGTCGGGTTGCTGTCAGTCCCCCCCAAGACCAGGGCGTGGGGGGTGCTGGCAGACCTGGACGGTGAGGGGTCGCCGGGGTGGGTCGCGCGGCCTCCCACAGGGGTCTGCAACCTAGATAATTTTCGCCAAAACAGGGCGAAAAATTTTTTTTGCTACGTTAAGGCACCCAAGCCCCTTGATCATCCTATTGGGGGTTATATAACCCCTCAGACAGTCGATCATAACCTCCCAATCATACATGTAGCAGGTGGCGAAAGTTGGGTGAGGGTCCAGGAAAAAATTTGCATAATCAGGCTAAAATTTTTGGCGGGAATTCAAATTTTTGCCTGACTTTTCAAGTTTTTTGAAATTTCGGTCGGTTTTGAGGGGGTTCAGGGTTTTTCCTCAGATTGGAAGGGGTTCAGGTTCTTTTTCTCGGGTTGGGGGAGCCAACCTACCCCCAGATTACCCCCCACTTACATGTATGCCCCCAATCCCAAACCGGTGTCCATGTCTGTTGTCATGCCAATGTCACTGTGTCCTTTACACGATGGCGCAAAATAAATGTGTATACTTTTTCAATTGCTGTATCTGTGTTAAAGCTCAACGGATCAACGCGAAATTTCAAACTCGGACACAAAAACATATGAAGGTCGTTCCAAGTCCTTTTACAAATCAGTTTATTTCTTTAAGAATTAAATGCAACTATAAATATTCAATATCACTTTTTTGACGTTACTAGTACTGCCCTCTGCAGCAATACACTACTCCCATCGCTAAGGAGCTTGTTGATGCCGGAGGGAACAATTGTTTGGCGGTCGCTTAGTTCCACTGGCAAATCGCTGAACTTAGCACCAAAACTTTTGGATACATCTTTCCACGCGAGGGCTCCTTCATTTTCCTGAATATTCAGTAGTCGCTTGGAACGATATCTGGAGAATACGCCGGTGTGGCAAAGTTTGAAGCCTAGGTTTTTAATGGTATTTATCATTTCGTGATTGGTCTGTGGACGCGCGCATTATCTGGTTGCAAGAAAACGCCGGTCAACTTCCCGCAAATTTAATAATTTTTCACCCAGATAAACTAGAAATGCAGAATTTTGCAGACAGGTGCAGGACACCGTAGGCTATTAAAATATTATACAAGTCTTTATTTATCTGCTGTATATCGAATAATTTGTTTGTAAATGGACTTCTAGAACGACCCTCGTATTTTCTTCGATGTGCTAACTTTTCAGCTTGATTAACAGCACCAATTTTATTTACCTTCAAATCTAGTCTGATGTTGCTGAACTTTGCCATTTTTGCACGGTATATATACTTGGACTTCGAATAACTACGCTGAAGCTGCTCTACTCTGGTTATGGTACTATCTGAAAGACTCGAAATAAGGGAATTGTCTCAAAAAAAAGAAATGATGTAAATTAGTTTTGCTTTGGTGAATCAACAACTTTTTGAATCTTCGGATCCTTGCCTGCAAATTTGGTCGGCTGACCGAAAATTTTACGAAAACATTCAAATCGACGAAAATTCGAGCAAGGATGCCTAATTCGAGAAACTGTTCATTTTTTAACTTTTTTGTTTCTGAACCGATTTCAACCAAATTTTGCTGTGATGTAGAGTTTGTCTAAAAGTATTATCTGACTAAGATTCATGGAGCTCTGACACGTATTCGTTGAGAAAAAAAACATTTCCTAAAAACGTTCGTATTTTGCAGCCCATTGAGTTATAAAATATAGCATCATACTGTAATTCAGTATTTTAAAAGCATTACAACCACACCTGGAAGTGGGGGAGGGGGGTTTGGGGGGTGCGCACCCCCGGAGGGTTTTGCAACTTTGGGGTCCGGCATCTGGGGGGTGCAGAAATTTTTTCAAAGAGAAGGGGGGAGTACAGTGATTTTTCCGGATAGGATTACGGCTACCTAAAAAAAGGGCAGCGGAAATTTTTTTAACGAAATTTACACTAAATAGAATGGACTTCGAATTCTGGGGGATGCGCACCCCCCCCCCCCTCAGCCGAAACCCGTGCCCACCTCTGATTACAACGCTATTGAAAGCTTTTCCATTCGAAAGAGCGTAAACTTTAATGCTACTGACAATTGTTTGATGAATTATCCTTTTGCCAATAGCAGGATACTCGAACGAAATCATGCCAATTATAGATCGGTACGGTTGCTAAACGACCACTCGAAGTTTATTTCTGAGTCCTGCAGTTATCATAAGAGTAAGAGTAACGAAAATTCAACCCAGGATACAGAATTTTACGCTCTTTTTAGTGAAAGTAACCACACGAGCGATAGAAGTTTGAAAGAATCTAAATTTTTTACAAAATTCTTTTCACCCAGTAAAATTTGAGGTTCCAAAAAAGTATAATTTCGTAACGAATGTGTCAGAGCTCCATGAAACTTCGTCAAATAAATTTTTAGAACAATTATCAAATATGGTTGAAATCGGTTCCGAAATAAAAAATTTATAAGCTTACAAAATAGGTAAAAAGCGACACCAATCATAGTTCACAACTTCGACATGCATTTCTCCTTCGAAAACAGATATCAGAGTTGAATTCACGCGCAAAACGGACTTTACAGGGTGCATTGATCTCAATGTCTGACAAAATGAAAAATAGTACGGTACAGATACTGTAATTCAGTCATGGCACTTCAACAATGCAAACTATGTATTCGACTACGGTATATGCACATCTTTTCATCAACCCGGTCATTTTGAATAAATTACGTCATATAATTACCCTATAGTAATCCGTGTCCATATCTGAGAGAGACGCATTTGAAAGCCGACGCCAGATCACTATCATTAACTCAACCAAGAAGCTCATGACAGTGGGGTGATGGTAGTGATCGGCTCAATGCCGAGATCTCTGAGTCGAGCCAAAGCCGGTTGGTACACCTCCTTGGTCAGCGGCCGCAGCATACCCGTCTTTTGGATCTCGCCTGAAAGAGGTGAAAACGGTTATGGTATTTTTCTAGTTACAGCAGAAATCACCTAATGGTTATTCGATAAAATGGGGAAGAAAGCGGTCAATAACTAATATCACCTAGAACACCCCGCAATTGTAATACAATTGTCATTAGACGGTTTTGCCAAATAGGCCCCAGGGTTTCATTCATAAAATTTGAAAAATCTTACCTCGGCAGAGCCACTGACAATCACGTGTAACTAATAAAATTACTAACCATCGAGAATTATCTTGGCGACGATAGCGCTTGTGTAGCCGACGGTGCGCGCCATAGCCGAAAAACCTTCGGGTTCGCCGTATGCCGTCAGATTTATTTGGTGTCGTTCCTGCAACGCTTTCAATCACAGATATCAACTCGCAACGATTGGGTTGCAACACATGATGGTCGCAGGGTAGAGTGCTCCCTCTTTGTGCTCGCTGTTATTCAAACTGTAACACAGCTAAATTTCAGAAACGAGTGTCAAAAAACAAATTCAATTTTGACCCATATGAATGAGCATTCCAAAATACATTCAGCATGCCACAGCAAATCGCCAGGCAGAGCTTATCAGTACCTTTACAGTAAGGGATAAATCCAACGACAACAAAGAATGGCATATCTCAGCTATGCAACGAAACGCAAAGTCCACGGGTTAGCTAAGATACGTTGTCTGATGGAAGCGTGGAAAAGAATTCGTTAACAAAGAAGTTATTACTGCGCGTTTTATAATAAACACTTTGCCCTGAATGAGCTCCAGAGGACCGGAACAGCAAAAGCCGTACCAGAGCGCCTCCAGGAAGCTGAATCTTGATGTCATGGTTGAGGATGACCAAATCGCGTTCTTTGGGCTTGAAGGCCAGTTCCTTGGCCAGATGCCCGGCTAATGTGTCCAATGGAGTACCGTAGCGTTCCACCAGCGCGTCGGAGAAGAAGTCCAGCCTGAAGAATGTTTTTTTATAGTTTCAATTTCAAATCAAATTTTAAGAAATTAATTTATTCTTGAAGAAAATGTTCTCTCATGCATTGAGTTCAAAAGGTTACCGCTGCTGTGTCTGAGAAGACGACCAGCTTTGAAAACCTTCATCATTTGAGAATTGTTCTCAATTAAGCCTAAAAAATAATTTTCAGGTTACGATAGAATAAGCATACTTTACGAAAATGTTTGAACCAACCGACCGGTTGTAAAGGGTCACCTCTGGCGACCGCAAAAAAAATAAAACGTACTGATCGAGCGCCTCGAACTCGATTTTCATGTCCTGGCCAAGTCTTTCAGCCACTATATTCCGCAAAATGTCAGGATAGATGTCTATTGGCTGGTTCATCAATCCGGCCATCAGCTGCTTCTACAAAAGAAAAGATGTGAGTCGGTATGCAAATTTTCGAATCATTGCCAGCGCTTCATGAGAATGGAATCTGGCTAATTGCAGCCCGGATTCAGAAGAAATAGTTTTTCACAGTGGTAAACGGGTGATTGGATATCTCGACCGTAATAAATGATGACTTCATGACCAAATAAAGGCAGTGGATCGTCAAATGACTGCCATATTTTATACCGCAATAAACGATTCCTACTGTAATTGTAGGTCTTTATTAGCTTCGATTAGGTAATTTAGTACTGAATTGACTGCAAACAACTGCAGGGCCCGGAAAATTTTTGCTTTATTTGGCTCCAGAACAGCTGTAATTAACCTGATTCTTCTATACTTTGTTTACAGTTTGAACTTATTATTACCCCAAAATTTCAAAAATTGGATCGCTGCATTTAGCGTAAGACGATGCGCTGTTTGAATTTCTGTCCACATTAATGCAAATTATCAACTATACATAGGATCATTGCATTCAGCAAACTTAATACTAAAATTACCGTACCCAAGTGAGGTCAGGGCCTATGGTCGAGTCGAACAGTGGGTTATGTTCCTCACTGAGAAGACCAACTTTTTTCATCGCTTTAATTGCTGAGGAAAAGCCCTGAAAAAGAGGCACATATTAATAATTCATCAGTTCAAATAGACTGTACGGTAAATCAAGATCGTTATGGAGTGACCTGCGTAATAGCAAAAGAGGCAAAATATTTTCACCGACAGAAATCAACCAGCGGTTATCAAAACTGCGCTCACTCAAGAATTAATAATCAATCCCCTGAACAGTACCTTGTAGCGCAGCGTTCCGCGCAGGACCGTTTTGCAGTCGCCAGCAATACCGTACACGTCGGCGTAGAGCATCGAGTTGCGGTTGGCAAAGCCGACCAAGTTGAAGCTGGGCATGAAGTCAATCGGAAACTCGAAGTCAAGCATTCCGCCGTTGGTGGGCAGTTCGATCACCTCGCCATCTTTCATGAATCTGGCCGGATTGAGCAACGCCTGCAGGGCAGCCTTCGGACTCCAACTGCAACAATTTTATTAAGCGACAACTAATCTCTAACCCCCACCTAATATTCGCACCGTCCATTCGCCCTGCTAGCAGGGCATTCCAAAATTTATTGAAACCACAGTGAAATCACCGGGCTGACCACAATCGTACCTCAACGATATGGGATAAATCCAACGCCAGTAGAGGCAGCTGTAGGTTCAAAATGTGGTGACACACAAAATCGACGGGTTAGAAATATCCGGATGAGAATTTAGTAACGTTCAGGTCAAAATGAGTTTATTGAGTTTTACTTATTGAGGATTAATTGAGAATTCGCTATTACGAGCCCTGTTGACAGAGCATTCCAAAATTTAGTGTAGCCACAGCGAAGCCGCCGGGCACACCGCACTCGTACCTATACGATGTGGGATAAATCCAACGACGACAGAGAAACCAGTGACTTTGAAATATTGTGAAACGCAAACTGGGCGGGTTAGTTTACGAAGGTGAATTCAGTGATGTACACGTCAAAATAACGCGCAAGACACAATAAAAATGATACACCTGAATTTGTATCGAAGCGGATTGTTGGAGCATTCGGGAGCCGGAAGACCGCCGCAGAAGCTTTCGAACGACAACACCTGTAAGAAACAGTAACTCGTAAATTTGCAAGGGGTAAAAGAAATTAAAAATATTTCAAGATTCTAGATCAAAATAAAAAATTTCCTGGATCCTAAATACACGTTTTCGTTGCCAAAACTCAATTTTTCTGGTTTTCAACTGGCTGAAACAGTTTTGACCTAAGTGACTGTTCAAGAGGATTCGAAGTTAGCCCTCAGTACCTTTCCGCCATGTTCCTTAACTCGGTCGATGCATTCCATCGCGAGCATATGATCAATGCCCGGATCCAGACCAGATTCGTTCATCACGGTGATACCGGCTTCTTGAGCTCTGAAACGATGATCGATTGATATCTATTTGACCATATTCGGCAAAAATTAGGCGACTCAACAAGGTACTGGTGCACGCTTAAATTTTGATTACTCAGGCAACGCGATTATCCTTTTCACTTAGCGGTTTTTCTAAAAATATTCAAGAAAATCAAAATGGTTTGAAATACTCTACAGCTTACCAATTTTCTGAGTGGTTATAATATTAAAAGCATCAGTGAGCCAATTAGAATAAATACGGTAAAACGCTTACGCTTGGTCAAGCGCCTGCAATTCAGGGGAGATGTAGCTGCTGGTGACCATGTTGGTTTTGCGCTTGA
>JAQGAX010000181.1:0-21433 GCA_034698105.1 Plectus exinocaudatus | reverse complement strand
ACATGAAACACTACCCCAGCTTTTCTTCTCTGGTCGAAGCTGACGCTCAATTGTGCGAACTCCTTCCAAGTGAGTTAGTTCACAGGGGGTTTATATTTTATAAAAAACTGTTGTACTCTCAACTGTAATAGTTTTAACTGCGATGCGATCGGTCATTTGTGACGTCGTTGCTGCGAAAATTGCGCTGATTGGTCAGTTATGACACGCACGGGAAAATTTAAAATTACTTGGATGTCACAACTGACCAGTCTCAGCGCTTTCCGCAATCGCACTTTGAACAAGTTGTGATTATACCCATTTTTTTAAATAGGCGCGGTCTACCAGTAGAATCTTAACACAATACAAGAAGCGACCTTAGTGAGCAGCGGGCGAGACGCTAGGACGAATAGGGATGAAACCCCCGTTTTTTGGGTTTTCCCCATAAATTGAGAATTCAGCGTACAAAGGTACGAAATGGAATGGATTTCCCCCATATTTTGGATTTCCCTCCCCATGCGTTGGTTTCTGGCACCGCGCCTTGTGAGATGCGTTGTTGGGACCAGGGGTGTGCAACCGACCTGAGGTTATGGCGAGTAAGTGCACAAACGTGCCATCTGTACTTTCCCAGAAAGGGAACTCCTACCCCGGTAAAAGTACGGTAACTACCTTATCACCTCCCCAGACACCCGACCTGTGTCCATCTCTGTTTGGAACCTGCTGAAAAATTATTGGCTGGTCCACTTTCATAAAAATATGGTTTTCTTATTCATAAGAGTTATTGGACGATTGTTATTCGATATGATAACTTTCTATATTAAATATCACAAAGTATTCGAGCATCTTCAAATTTTAGATAGTAAAATAGTTTCGTTGACACATAACTCAAGTTGCAGAAATATGAATCCACCTTCATTTTGATTTAGCTCAAATCACCTGCATGCCAACAACTATCGTGTGCATCGTTCTTAGTTTGATTATCTTTCTCGGCGCCCTTGTCTTCGGTCTACAGCAATTCAAAAACAAGAAATACAACAGAACACATAAGGTTTGGTTTTCAAAAAATAATTAGACAATTTTAGACCAACAAATCTCGATTCGCTTGACCAACGGTTTCGAACTTGAACGCTTTAAAGGTCCTTGTGAGTAGTTTGGGGTGCAGCGGCAAACAAAAGATATGTCAACCTTGCTCTAATTAGCCTCTGGGACGCTGCCTTTGTCAGTCGTCTTTTTGCGACGTAACCTCGGAAGGTTGTTCTCATTCATATGCTTTGAGTTCAGTCTCAACTCTCCCACACCGGAAATTTCGAGCTGTTTTCAGCGCTGTCTTCCTATCTCTGATTGGTCGCTTTGACCAAGCCTTGGTCCGTTTTTGACTGACAACCTGTCACGTTGTGCGCCATGGAATCCTTAGGTTGCTTTTAAACTCGCAAGAGCCTTTAAATGCGAGGGTAATTTTGGGCTTTCCGTCCGTGATGATTCGTCGAGTTTATGACTGATTTTTATGTGACAAACTGCAACAGTAGCAATTTTTTGACAGACGTCTGAACTCAAGCGAGACGTAATTCGACTTCGAGCTGATAATCAAAGACTGAAAGAGCAGCTTGATGCAATCGGCGGGAGAGACATGAAGATTCTTTTGAACGCCAACAGCACAACGGATGACGAGCAGAAGAGTGACTATTAGAGAGTCAACAGATATTCGATTATTTGATGCGGCTCGCCGTTGAGCACATTCACAACTGGCACGGCTAACTGGCTGAGGAAACTTTCTTAAGCTGTGTATTCCCATTATCAAGGGGTCAGCTTTTTCGGGTTTTCCGACCCTCATAATGCGACACGTGCTCCTCGGTCGGCTGTCGCAGGCCTGACACCGGGGACGACGCTGCTGGGGGTCGAACCCCCGACCTTGTGGCTGCGAGCCGAGGCTCTTAGACCACTCGGTCACAGCGCCGTCTGCTAACTGGCTGAGGAAATAATCCAAAAACAATTTAGATTGCTCACTCAAGAGAACCATTGCATTTTTTGCTTTAGGATTTTAAAATTCGCCATGCCAGTTGTGATTTTGCAACGATTCCATTCCCATATTTGTGATTCTATGGTGCCATTCATAAATTACGTCACGCTTTGAAAGGAGGAGTGTTTGAGAAATCTTGTGACGGACGCGTGACGCAATAATGTCATAGCTATGCTTAACCATAGGAAGGGGGTTGGTCGCCGAGGTCGGCTGCAGCGTGATGGAAGTGTGATGGGAGGGGGAGGGGGTGTTGGAAAAGACGAAAACAGCGTGATGTAATTTATGAACGACCTCTCTCTTGCGCTGCAACAAAATAATTCCTCTATATCATTCCCAATCGCTATTCGGATAAATGGAATGCGCCCGAATTATGCTTTCGTAAATCGAAAGAGAACAGTGCTGCAAAAACATTCGCTCATTTGCAATTGATTTCTTCTTTCGCAACCCCCCCCCAAAGGGTTCTGCAACTTTGATCAAAAAATCTGGGGGGTTGCGAAAATATTTGCGAAGGTAAGGGGGGAGTACATGGTTTTCTTGAGATGGACTTTTTACGAGACCTTTTTTTAAAAAAAAGGTAGCCGAAAATTGGATTTTCGAACAAATTTACACTAGATATTATTGAGGTCGGAACTGGGGGGTTGCGCAACCCCCCAATACCTCCAAAATTTCATCTTGCAATCCCCCCAGCCGCCAAAGGGTGCCCACGTCTGCCTTCCACTCCCCAAGTACACCTATGAGCTCATGGAAGAATCTTTCTTTGTTTAATCGGTTTAAGATTTTAGGGCGCTGGGCTGCACTCTAGTCGAAATGTTGACAGGATCGCCCCCATGCTCAACCGAGCCGGATGGATTCATAGAATACAGAAATCGTTTGATTATGCAGCGCATGAGAGCAAGCGTCTTGCTTTTGGGCAATAATTCGGAAAAAATTGTTTAATTACTGGATTCCATTTTTGTGAACCAGGAAACACGACCTACTGCGCAGGCGCTGCTGGAAATCGTTGACAATATACCGCAAAATATTAACAGAATAATTAGTGCCGACGATATATTACGACCACAATATTACCAATATCTACAACAACCGATTAGACAGTTAGCGCAAATCACTGGAGCAGAATTCCAACCGCAAAATATGCATAACGTTGGTTAATTTTTTCGATATGATAAAGATGTCGCTTTTTCTTGTTGCGTTCAATTGTCAGATATCAAATGTTCTGTTTTGGAAGACTTCTTTAAGTGGGCATCAAGAAACTACCAAATGCTACTCATGCCATATTTTACAGTAAATGAGGTCTAACCAATGAATAAAAATCAGTGTCAAGTGAGGAATACAGTAGATTACAATGATTAGGAGAAATCCATCGGTTGTTTTCGATTTGTCAATTGGAAAAGGAATCTAGATTTTCAAGCAACCACTTTCATCGAAAATTTAGTGCTCTACCAGTGAAATTTTATTAAAACTGATTAAAATTCGTAGGAAAGCAAAGGAAATTGATTTTTTCCGCCGCAATTAAAATCCCATTGAATACAAAATCGCGGTGCAGCTCGGAAATTGCAACTTTCTACAGTTCGCAAATATAATCTCATGCTCTTATTTTTCGTGTTGCTGAATTAAAAATCGCATTTCTCGAAAATGAGACCAGGTCACAGGTTATATCTTCGAGAAAGTTCCCCTCAGAACTTGAACAAGCTGATGTCCCGTGCCCTTAGCGCCGTGTCACGCCGCTTATAGATCAAACATGTAAGGCAATTCTGTATGCCGTATTTATTCTAATAATGCGCATGCCAGACAACGACTAACTGCAAAAAATTTGAACTCTGCTGTACTTTTTGCAAGAATGCTTCAAGAAAATTGCGAAGAAAAAGGTGCAAAAGACTTCTTAAACCTAGATATGCTCAATAATCCAATTTTTTAAGTCATGCGACGCGTTCGAGATTAGGGGTGCGTGATATAAGAGAATGTCGTACAAATGGAGGCTATCGTATTATTAAAATATACGAAAAACTGCTTGCAATGCTAAATACGTTCAGTACAGTGGTGTATTACTGTTATGCGAAAACTGCGTCTCACTTACAACAAAAACGAACGAACAGAACGCAGCCCTCTAAAAAATTTGTGGTTGTTTCTTCGCGAATAGCGGTGGAGCTTCACGGATACCAGTTGAGGTCCATGCTGACACCGCAAGGACCAGCAGTGGTGCCCTTGTACTGATGAATGGCCGGTCGCGTCCAACCAGCGAACGGAACGAAATGCGAAAAGCTCTGCTCGCCGTTATAATTGGCCCACCAGAGTGGCAGGTGAGCGAATTCGGAGAAACCGAGGCCGCAGATCGGCCCCCAGTTGTGCGGGTTCGTGTAGATGCCGACCTTCTTGCCTAAAGACTGAAAAAGCAACAAATTACTGCGGACAAAGGTGTAAACGGGGGGTCCAGGGAGTCGGACCCCCCGCAGCGAGAAAGTCCAGGAAAACATTTTCGCTACGTAGTAGCGAAAAAAATTTTGGCGATTTTTTTTGAATTACGACACGAAAGTACCGTACCTCCCCCTCCCCCCAGCGAGAAGGTCCAGACCCCCCTGGCCTCGGTACCCGTTACACCTATGACTGTGGACCACAGTCAACTGCTTTTCAAAGGATCGAAAATTCTTTTACAAAGGGCTTTTATGAAACTCATGAAAGGTTTATGATGGCAATCGCAAAGCAAATCAACCAAATCCTAGGGGTGGACAGCAAAATAATAGAAATATTATACTCTGCAACGTTAATAGGAGCATAAATGTGCTAGCTGAACAAAAATGAGTTTTATCTGAATCCTTTGCGCTACTTTGAGTATGGCTGCAAATAATTGGACATTCAGCATAAAATTACTGCATGCTGTACGTGAATCTTGATCCAAACGAAACGAATCTTGACCCATACTGAACAGCTTTTTTAATTCTATACCTCAGCTGTGCTGACAAGGTCTCGAATGAACTGCTGATTAACGGCAACATTGCTGGACCATTCGGGATCGAGTTCGATGTCCATCCAGAGCATGCCGATCTGAGCTCCATGACTGTTCAGGGCGCTAACCAGGTCCCTAATCTGTTGGGCGGCGCTGGGGCTGCCGGCACGCCGACTGGGAAAGATGTACCCATCCACGTCTCGCCAACCAGCTGAATGCTCATTCTTTGAAGCATGCATGCAACAGGTGGCGAAAGTAGAGGGGGTGATCCAGGAAAATATTTGCGTAATCAGGATCAAAACTTATGCACTCATCCGTTTGTTTCTCGGGGCCCGATGATTTTTTTGTGAAAATGTTTCCTAATTATTCAAATGTCTCAGTTTCCTCGTTTCAGAATTCACAGTAATCTGATATGGCTTAAATATTACTTTTTGAGAACGATCATTGGCTATTCTGAATACCCTTGAATATGCAGTAGAATGGATTGGTATCGAGAGATATGCTTTTGTCATAAAGTGACGAAAGGAATTGAGGAAATTATTGGAGAAACAAAAAGTCATATGGGCGTGTTTACCTTCGCGACCCGCTTTGACGTTGTTGACACCGTTCATGTCGACATGGCCAGTCTCCGAATACACACGCGTGACATAGAAACTGTAGCCGTGTGAGGCGAGACATTTAAAGGCATTGACGCTCATCGTCTGGATACCATCTAAACCAATGTAGGCCGTCGCCGTCGATATGAGGCCCAATAAGAGCATACTCTGCCACAGTAACCTAAAATGGTTGCTCTACTAGGGCTTATTTCATAAAACTGTTGAAGTAGCAACTGTTATCATTAAAATTGCTGGAAGTGCGATGATTTTTCAGTTCTGATGTGCGCTTGAGGAAGTTTCCGTTGCGCAACTAACTGATCACCTCACTTTCCGTCTTTGAAAATTAAAACATTCTCATGAGACTGAATTCTCCCTTATTTATCCTGAATAATAAGGGAAGGCACGCAGACAGAATCGAAAACTGGATACAAGTGGCAATTGCGTTCACCAGGGACAAGTCGATAATTTATAAAAACGAACCTTCTATATTTTGTCCGAGGATAAGAATACTATGGGACTTCTGATACCATCCTCTCCCCTTAGCACGCCCATGAACTGAAAGGATATGAAAACTAATTCATACTGCATGTTGACTTAGCGGTCGTCGTCGAGTAGTGCAGACAAGGCGATGTTCTGACGAAGAAAGCGTGAAGTAACTGATCGTCGTGCGCTAATAAGGAGTTAAAGCATGCTCTCCATCTGACATCTGTTGTTTGTCTCATGCACTGACAAAGCTGCTCTCACCCTTCAGAATGCTGCATGCGTCATTTGCTGATCTTTGGTTTGTGTTATGACGATCATTACCAGACCATGAAGGCTCAAAGCTCGAAGACGACAGCAGGGAGGTGCTCTCTTGCAGGTCTCTCTTAGAATACTTATTGAGGTGTTACTAATTCGATGTCGACAATACATGAGTTTCTTTGACGCTCAGCAAAGAAACAAACGAGCAACACTTTTAGTGAACAGAGTCGATTATGCTGTATTGTTAAAACATTCCTTCTATAAGTGATTTGTTTTAACGCAAGAAAAATATCAACTATCATTCAATACAACACATAAACAACTGAAATGCTGTAATCCTCTTACTTACAATATTCGACATTTTCTTTCGCAATTGTATGATACTGAAAAATTAGCATCCCTTTTCTGGCCAGCTTCCTCTATGATTTTCATATAAACAGGTTTTTGACACCAATTTTTAAAAGTGATGCGTTTCAATTTTTGCATTATTTGCACCAGTCGACATAAATTAATTGTAACTTGTTCTTCATCTGCAATATACCATAAATTTTTATAGTCAATATCGATTTCCTTAACGCATTCACATTTTTGTAAGTGATTAAGATATTCTGAAACTTCTTCTTTAGCAAAGAACTCTGACGAAAGCACCAAATGTCCAATAGACATACTTTTTATTTCATCTGTAATCAACTGCCATGATATCAAGTCAATTTGACATTCAAAGAATTGAATAGTATTGACTGATAACAATTTTGTAAAATCAAATGTCACACTGTCTCTAATGTAGCAGTAGTCAAATGTCAGTGTTTCAAGGGACAGACAGTTTGGAAAGGAAAACGTTGTACTTGATTCAACTTCACAGTGAATGAATTTCAAAGTTTTGAATGATGGCAATTTTGCGAAATCGACTGTGGCATTTTTTCTAATTTTGCAGTTGTAGAATGTCAGACCTTCCAAGAACAGACATTTTGGAAAGGAAAACACAGTATTTGCTTCAATTTCACAGTGAATAAATTTCAAAGTTTTGACAGATGATAATTTTGAGAAATTTAATATAGCACTGTTTCTAATTTTGCAGTTGTAAAATGTTAGAGTTTCCAAAGACAGACCATTCGGAAAGGAAAACATGATATTTGCTTCCACTTCACAGCGAAAAAGCAGCAAACTTTTGATTGATGACAGTTTTGTGAAGTCCACTGTGGTACTGCTTTTCATAGTGCAGATTTCAAACTTCAATGTTTCCAAGGACTGACAATTTGGAAAGAACAACATAGCATTTGCTTCAAATTCGCAGTGATTTAATACCAAATTTTTGATTGATGACAATTGTCTGAAGTGCAAGGAGGCACTACTTATAATTTTGCAATAGCCTAAAGTCAGGGTCTCCAAAGAGAGAGAATCTGAAAAGGAAAACGTAGAGTTAATTTCAGTTTTGCAAGTTATATTTGTTCTGTGAAAGAGAAAGCTTTTTAATTTTTTCATTTTAAATAAATCTATTACTTCAGGGAGTTCAACTTCCTCGTTGTTACCGCTCAAATTAAGTTCTCGTACGTTTGAACACTGTGAAAAGCAACCGTTTAGCAAGTTACTGATCAAGCCGGTTGCAGTGTGAAAAGAATCGAATTTGATATCGAGTTCAAGAATGGTTATTTTTTCAAAGTAAGTTTTCCGTCTTGCCGGAGTAACAGGCAGTTTGTTGGACAAAGCAATTCGCAGTAGAAACTTTTGGTATTCATTCATCTCTCCTCGCCCATGTGAATGTGGACTGATCAATTTATTTGACACTTTCGATGAAGTAAGAGAATAGAGAGCAGCTAAAAACTCTTGTATAGTCCTATGTGGAAAGGAAAATTTGGTCTCAAGTCGATAAGATTTGTCATAGTTTTCTTCTTTTCTCAGCAGTCCAACTTGTTCTAATATTGGTTTTAGGTTAAACTGATGAAAATCAGATTCTTCAAAAATGCTCTTTTCTAAATGATTCGCAGCCATGCGACAAAGACAATGAAGCTGGGGAAATTCATGATAATTATCTCTAATTATTTTAAACTTGTCGTCAGAATAACATTTATATTCAAAAAGTTTGGGAATATCGCGATCAGGAAAATCATTTTGATGTCTATCAATGAGCCACCAAATAATATTGCAGTACAACTCGAGTACTGTGCCATGAACAATATTTTCGTGGACAAGGCAAATGAATGTCAGAAATAAAGGCGTTTCGGAAAGTTTGCTGAAACTTTCGTTTGTTTGAAGCAAGCGCTGAATAGCCGCAACTTTTTGTGTAAAATCAACTCCCTCTTTTGAAGAAAAATGATTGCATATATACTTATTCTTCTGCTCCGTAGTTGTAAACCCAAGGATATCGGCATAAACAAAACGTCCTTCGCGTCCTCGAAGGTTTGATAAATATCCTTTTCTTGTCGTCATGACAATATTAAATAACAGTGCATTCCGAATCGTCTTCGCTGACAGATATGCGCTCAATTCTGAGCACTGTTTATCTAAAGAAGATTCGTCATAGCCATCTAGCAATAATAAAATGCGGCTCTCTTTGCAAAATTGCTTGTTGTTCATCAGTTGAGCTAGAATTTCAAACTCCTCGTTGTCGAAGTATTTCTGAGAGTAGCATAGGACCAAGTCTGCAATGGTTTCGCATGTTTGTTCGCGCACTTCACGAAATTCACAGTAGAGGATTAAATGAAAATGGGACCATTCTTGTTTTCCTCTTGCCCATTCATAAGCCAGTCGTCGTATTAAAGATGTTTTTCCGGTGGCCGGATCGCCTTCAATAATCAGCATCTTCACTTTTTCAAATGCTCTCATAATTATATCTGCATGATCTTCAGTTGCATTCGAATCTATTGAATCTTCTATTAGCGCCAGCGAAACCCACGTATTATCGATGTCAAATGTAAAAGGCAAGGAAAGTGGATAGACCTTTTGAAATCTTTCCACATATTTTTCTTTCAATGATTGCTGAATGCTGAAAAAATACGAAAAACTTGGACGAGTCTAATAGTGCTCATTCATGGTTGACGAATGATAGTTTCAGGATAACTTGACAGCTGTAAAATGAAAGAACGCCACAACTTATACCAGACTTTTCACTAAAAGATATTGTAAAACAAGTGCTAAGATATAACAGTGAAAAGTTTACAGAGACAACATTGCCTCCGTCATTTTCTAGAAGTACGCATTATGACACTCAACGGAGAATCACAATGCGCTAAATATGAGTGAAAATCTAAATGTTAGAGTTTTATCCTTACCTGGTAAGCTTTATTGGTTCGTTTCCTGTTTGATTTTGTTGCTGTTCAATCTGCACTGCAATAAATGACTGTCCCGTTCCATTCAGAGCCTCAATGAACGGCCTGAATGCCCCTTTCATCTTCAGGAGACAGTCAATCAGTGCTTTGTTTTTGGAGTAAGGGAGTGTTTCCGCCTAAATTTTTTTCATTTATTTATATTATGTGAAGCCATCACCCATACAGCACGATACAATTTTTCATTCAACGCTGTCACTAAGTGCGCTTTCCTTTGAATCAATTGTGTATATCAATTGTGAATATTAATTATCATTGGTAATGCCGAGGCTTAGTGACAAAGTACCGCCATTTAACTTATCTCGGGTGCGAAATATCGCAAGTACAAAATATCGAGGCCTCATTGTCTTGGTCAACATTGAAATATAAAAACTTTGATCGACCTGAAAGATTGACTGAAAGGTTAACCTCGAAGTCAATGGAAGATTGACTTTAAATCCTTGTCACAGTGTTCGATTGGCATATCAATGACAAAAGACAGTCGGCAAACCGATATAATGAAAGACTAGACAGTAGGCAATGGTCAAAATGACCGGTATAAATAGTCACCATCAAAGGTACCAAGTAATTCTAATTTTCGTTTTAACTTGCATTCGGTCGTCTACTTGTCTACTCCTGCTTACTATTTGCTAAGTTCTACCCATTCTATGCGTTCATCTTACTCTAACGTTATATCGAGTGTATTTTGATCGATCTGTTTGGATTCTTCAATGGCCAGTAAATATCTTGCGAACTCATCACCATTACCTTCAAAACGCCATGAGTCAGGAAGCGATTAAACAGCAGAACAATTAGAACGAGGTCAGCCCAAATATACAGGGTGGCGCAAAAAAAGGTATCCTTGATGAGCATTTTTTAAAGAGGAGAAGTCCGGGTCTGGGTTCATTAATTATGGGTACTATATGGGTGTAGCTACCAGCAGGCGGAGTTTTATCGAAATCGATAAGGGTGGTCCAATGTGGGTGGTCCTCAAACCTGAAAAAGTGCGTTTTTTTCGGGTCGATTTTGAGTCGCTCTTTCTCAGCAACCAGACTACCGTTTCTCTCAATTTAAGGATCATTCAAAAGAGCAAACAATGCGTCTCAGGATTCACTCCTAAGTTGCAAATCCATAATCTGTGGAACAAATGGCGCGGCTTCAAAGTTGAAATATTTTAAGCCATTAGAGTGCTCTTCAGGAACATGCTTTCAAAACCGTTACTAGTGGTCCGTTGGAAGTGACTATTGATTTTTTGGATAGCGCAGCTTCTTCGCTTTCAATTTATGACAATTTAACTAAGCAAACGTGAAAATCGAAAAAGCAAAAAAAAATCCCAAATGGGATCCGAACTCAGACCGCGTCAAGTGCCACCATTGCATCTCAAACCGCCTCATAGAGTTAAAAATACTGAATTTTTGAGATGTTTTTAAGTTAAAAGTTAGGAGTGAATCCTGAGACGCATTTTTTTGCTCTTTTGAATGATCCATAAATTGAGAGAAACGGTAGTCTGGTTGCTGAGAACGAACGACTCAAAATCGACCCGAAAAAAACGCACTTTTTCAGGTTTGAGGACCACCCACATTGGACCACCCTTATCGATTTCGATAAAACTCCGCCTGCTGGTAGCTACACCCATATAGTACCCATAATTAATGAACCCAGACCCGGACTTCTCCTCTTTAAAAAATGCTCATCAAGGATACCTTTTTTGCGCCACCCTGTACTTTCAATTTTGACTAAAAAATGAGGCATCTATATTTCGTACCACGATATTTGGATCGTGGTAGGTGTTTTGACCATTTGACCATGCTTCAGTAAGACCTTTAATAGATTGGGGTTTCGAGGCCGGATGGATTACTATATCATCGTCAACTAAGAAAAAGTCGCAAAACTCACCTTGATGTTCGCTTCATTGTGTTCGTTTATCACTCCTTTTGAGCGCAACTTGCCAAGAATATTCTCCAAATTTTGAAGATTGGTACACACATAATCCAACGAAGCAATGAGTCGACGCCCGTCTTTCTGTTCCATGTTAGCATCGGCAGCTGTAAATTGAAAAAAAATTGAAAAGCAGGAACAGTTGCTAATGACGTGATCATGTGGAGGGGGTAAGGGCTCGACTGAGCTAGCCACAACTCCTGGTGTACCCCTGTGCATACGGGTCGATGGAGCTTGCACAGTCAAGCGTTACGAATAGAGAATGTATGTACACAATCAGACTTTAGATTTTGGATACAATTATTACAATTGCATTTATTTTAACTCAGCAAATAGGGTAGACCTGGGTACCTGTTAACGGAGGAGAGAGCCGTGACCCATGTGGCCGTGTCACGGGTCTAGGCGCCCTGGTATCAGGGTACCCATCAGCTTCCTTTGGCATCCCCTCGAAATCGCTACAATATCTCACTCATGTGGGACGATCCTCGGGGGAGATGGTCAACCCTCGTCCCATCCGCCCCACCCCCAAGATTACACTCTAGATCTGTATCTCCACAGGCCTTCTTTGACTTGGTGTTCTGTGGAGCCAGAGGAAATATGACACTGTCGGGCTCTTACCTCGAAAGCTTGGCAGTTCTTAGTACGCGGGGAATATTTAACGATTTCTCGGCGCCTCATGAAAACGTCTGATAATGTTACCAAGAGCCCACAGTGATCAAGACGGAAAACTCACTTTAGGGGCTCCAAAACGGTTGAATTAAAATAATAATAATAACATTTTACCTAAGCCATTCATTAATTATCGGGAGCGGAGCGCAAGAACTGTTATCATTACTTCACTTTGATCCGACGCTGACTAAGAAGCCCGAAAATGCAACTTGAATTTGACCCAAGGAATCTTAGTTCAAAAACAGTCACCTTTCAGCGTCCACAGTCAGTATCGGAATTTCTTTTCGTTCATCGACCATCACCTATTCACTCGTCAACTGTCGATTTTTGTAGCCGTAATTTGCTTAGAAATTAGACAAAAAATTTTGTTGTATACGTATGTAGAACAGAGAAGTTCTCAGACAGAGAAGAACAGAGAACAGAGAAGAGAACGCTGTACACATTTGCAGTGAAATGTGCGTTAGAATCTAGTTGCCGTTGTGTCTCAGAATATTCTGTTCGCTCGCTGCTCGCAACTAGCAACCCCACTTGACAAACACACGAAGGCTCTGTGTGCATTCTGATTCGTGCTCTGGTGGTCGATTTCCCTATTCACTTATTGTTCCTGAAATTGTTAAGGAAGTGCCGAATAACGCACATAGTTTTCCTTAACATTTAACATAGAGAAATTGAAAATTAAAAATTCGTTTTCAAAAATGCTTCGCATTCTTACCGTCGATTTTTCTCTCAAAATGTCTGGGATAAGAAAAGACGAAGAAGAAAATCAACTGTCAGAGCACAAACCAGTGCGCACACCGAGTCCCTGTGCGTTTCAAAAGTGTAACGGGACAATGCGTATGAAACGCAGTTTTTAGGTGATTTGAGGGTGACAACAACGTAGGTAAATACTAGGACTGTAACGGGGACGGGGATTGGGAAATTCCAGGGACGGGGAATTTCGGAGACGGGGAAAATTTCAAATTCCGGGGACGGGGATGGGGTCGGGGACGGGGACGGGGTTACAGCCCTAGTGAATACTTGACAGGCGATCAATCGTGTTGCCTATTTCTCGTCGTTGGGTTATGCTCGTTTTACAGAGTACCATTTTCAATGCGGTTTTTGCCAAGATGCACTAATTTTGACTCAGTTTCTGCTCAGAACTGTCAAATAGCTTAGTCTCTTAGTCATGTAAGCATTTATTGGCACTAAACAGAGCGTCCATAATTTCGATCTTCTGTTCTATGCACAGAGACGTGAGTTTTCTTTTCGGCGCTGACATTATTTCTTCTTCTCGTACTAGAATGTATACATATCAGGAGTCACTCAGACTTTATAGTGTAGATTGAAAGACGCTTTGATTACGGAGGTCAACTTTGAATGACATTTGGGCGGGGTCATCTCATTTCCACTTATCCGGGTATGATTCAATACAAAGGTGAACTTGGGGCTTGAAAAAATTTCCACTTATCCGGTTTTAGATTATTCACAAATCATAGGTCAAAAGTTCGGGCATGGACATTCTTTCCACTTATCCGGTTTTTCACTTTAGCGGTTTCCACTTATCGGTTTTGACTGCACTCGTAGTTAGTAGTGATCAGCGGTCAAGTGTGATCGCTTGGTATCAAGTGATATTTGCTGCTGATGCGCTAAACTTGCAAATGCAGACTGCTCGTGCATATCTGCTAAGGCGTCGAACATACTTTACAAACTTCTAGAAGTAATCCGAAATTCCAAAATGACGAATCCGACGGATTTTGGATATTACTTCCATCAGAAATGACAGAAGTAACTTCTGTCAGAAATCCGCATAGTTTGTATGTGCGGGTCAAATCCAACAACGTAAATTCGCGTGCTTACGTGTATGATACGCAGTCTACTGTAGTCAGAATCCGTCGGATTACTTCCAAAAGTTGAGAATTTTTCAACTTTTCGGATTTTGCCAAACTCCGCCCCCGCCAGTACTAAAGAAAACTTCTGGATTTTGAGTTTGAATTCCCGCCATGACGAAAGTATGTGCGAATTTGAAAGTAAAGTTCGGAAGTTGGAAGAAATGACGCACTTCTCGGATTACTTCCAGAAGTTTGTGAAGTATATTCGACGCCTAATGGAGATTGCGAAGAAGCTCCAAGTTTCCAACCCAAAGGTAATGACAACTACTTAAAAACATTTGAAGCGTATTGAAGATTGCATCTGGGCACTATTTCATTTGCGGTGCTTGCAAGCAATTTTTTCATTCTCCTTTACCAATTATCAGCGTGAAAAACTGGTTTACCGGCCGAAGTCACTCTCTTTCCTTCCGCCATACACTTACAAACGCTAAAAGCGCGAACGAGAAACACGTGGTGTAAAGAAACGCAACTGCGCATACCCGATGCCGATCAATTTATCTTTTTGCACTCGCGGCAGTCGGTGTCTCTTCCCTGTGCCAGCGTGCAACGGAGTTCTTACTTACACTGCGCTGCATGTGTCTGATGAACGGCCATAGAAAGAAGGAGTCCAATAGTGATTAAACAATAATCAGTGATAGTGAACAGATACAGAAATTTAGTGTGGAAACTAAAAAGAAAGAGAATCTTTTATTTTAGACTCTTGAAGAAATCTGACTAATTTTAGGCTTCTTGATAAGGGTCGGATCTTTAATAATGTCAACGAGTATATTCCTCGAACACCCGTCTGAAGAGTTTCGCGCCCCCCCCCAGTAATTAAGAAAGACTTTGGATAGAACTCTTTTTCTTATTTCAATATAAAACAACTTCGGTGGCCCTGCAGTGTGAAAGTCTAGGTTGCAATGCTATGGAATTGTATATTATGTTTGAAACATTGGCAAAGGTTCACATGAAGTGCAGAAAAATGGTTAATTTTCGCCTGCGATGCTAAAAATGTCCTCAAATTGTCGGCGGAGAGAGCCATGGTGCTACGTTGTTTTCGGATAACCAGACGCTCCCGTTTCAATTTTATTCTGAGCAGCTTTTTTTACCGAACTTTCGGTTTGCAGGTGCACATACTGAATGGAACAGGAAGACAATATTCGACTTACTGCTTCATTTAATTATGTATGCACCAATCTTCAATCTCTGGAGGTTATTCTTGGCAATTTGCGCTCGAAACGAGTGATAGATGGAAACAACGAAGAGGAAATTAAGGCAAGTTTTGAGACTGATAATGAAATTTATTGGGTGCTTAAAGGGAAAGTGTAGTGAAAAACGTAACAGTATTAGACAAAAAGACAAAAAGTATGTAGATTCCGAAAAATAAATTTATTTTTTACAATTCGGCTCCCACAGAGTTAATATTTGAAGTTTGAATTTGCACAATGTCTTGTCATGGACTTGATCTGATACAAATCGCCCCATGGTCCAATTTTTTTATTCTCCAACACGCTGAGTTGTGCGTTGCGTTGAACGATTACATGTATCAGATCAAGTTCACGACCAGATTTTGTGCAAATTCAGACTTTTGAATGGATAAATAATAGGTACTATATGTGTGATTATTTGTTTTCTATTAATAAATGACGGTCGTTTTAGGCTGAAAGGGTTTCCTACTCCAGGAATAAAGCACTGGTTGATTGTCTCTTGAAGAAGAGAGGCGCATTGAGTCCGTTCATTGCGGCTCTCAATGAAACGGGACAATCGTTTATTGCTGAGCATATCGAACAGCAACAAAATCAAGCAGCGAACGAATACATGGAGCAAAACCAAGCAGGAAGCAATCGTGTGCCGATTGACAGGTAAGGATATTAGGATCTCTGAAGGGTCCTAAGAAGAAGTTTTCCCTAAGAAAATGCCACTGCACCTCAAATCGGGGATATTCGAATAGATTGAATGTTATCATTTTTTCGAGCCCTTGATTTCCGTAGTGATTATTAATACATGAAGTACAAGATTCCCTGTTATGACCCATCGTTAAAGTATTCTTCGTGAAGATTTTCGTGTCCTCTGTTGTTGAAGTACCCCTTATGCACCTGGTGCCGAAGATTGCGGTTTTCACCATCTTTTACTCAATGCTTTTTAAATTATAGGAGCAGCATTTCTGGTGTCCAAAACAACAGTGGGATTGTCGCTGGAGCGATTCATGGAAATGTATCAAATCAAATTACCCACCATCATTATCCCACCGCTGGTGCGTCGAAATATGAAACCAGCAGCGAGCCAAACAATACAAATTCGCGGTAACGATTTTACTTTTCACAACGATTACGGACGAACTTTATGGCCAAATCAATCATTTACCGTAGTATCCATATTCATGAAGGGATCGCGTAGTGTAAAAAAAATTTGACGGTTTTAGGCAAATAAAAGTATGTAGATTCCGAAAATAGCTTCATTTTTACAATTCGGCTCCGTTTTCTCAGAATTTATATTTTAAGTTTGAATTTTCGCAATGCATGATCGTGGACTTGATCTAATACGTGACGCCCCATAGTCCGATAAATCCTTCAATACGCTGTGTTGGATTTGAAATCGGACTATGGGACGTCACGTATTAGATCAAGTCCACGATCAGGCATTGCGAAAATTCAAACTTAAAATATTAAAAAAACTTAAATTTTTCAGTTTTAATCGAACTAAATTTTTTAGAAATGGTTTTATAATATGTTAGCGGGAAAAAGAGACCGGGCGGACATGACCGTTTCACAATTCAACAATATCAATTTTTGGCGAAAAAATGAATAACTTGGTCAGAAATTCTGTGTATGTAAACAAAGAGCTGACGCTAGTTCTCTTTCAGGCAACCAATGAATCAATTCGATTGTGCGAAGCTCACAAAACATCAGTTTGTATTAGTTCGTGATTTGGATCCATTGCCCGTAGTCGATTACCTTTTGTCAAAGGAAATATTTCTGGCCAAACATGCAAACGACATTAGAGTAAGCGATTTTAAGAAATGGACCACACTAGAAATGAATGCCGCACTCTTTTAGATATGAGGATCCTTGCACTCTGGCTGCGGTTTTGTTTCTGGCTAGGGCCGGAGCGTCAGAGATGGGCACCATTTTGAGCTGGGAGGTTATGACCAAACTTCCATTCTATCCATTGCAAATCCCAAAAAATATATCGCCGACCCCAACTCATTTTGTTATATTCTATCGGACCCCTATAACTCCACAACCCCGTCTCCGAAGCAGGAAGACTTGGAAACCGAACCGGCCAAAAAAATCATTCTAACTCAAAAAGCTTACCCCAACGAAGAATAAATTCAAGGTCAGTCACTCAACTGAGAACAATCGTCCTCCCGTAAATTTCACTCGCGAGTAATTCGGATTCCAGACGGACGGCCCACGTCCCCTTGAGCGGAATGTCTGAGTTTTTATACAATATTTTTGTTTCAGAGCAAAAGGAACAGTGCTGAGATGAATCGCGAGTTTCTGAGCATTCTGAAAACGCGAGGAGCATCTGCATTGAACAGGTTCATCGACGCGCTGAACGAAACGCTGCAGTATGATTTGGCAACGCTACTTAGTACTTAGTTCGAATTAGCGAAGTGAAATTGTTGAAGAAAAAGCGTTTCATTCTCTATTGTCGAAACCGATGAATATGTAATAGTTGTGCTTTTGTTTATAGATTGTCTAAAATAAAACTATCTCACCCAAACGTAATCTGTTGCACTTTACGTTAATCGCAAAGATAATCGTTAAAAATCACTGAAGCATGTAAATAGTGTTATCGAGGTACCTGTAACCTGTAACCGAGGTCCGATTCCAGGGGGTCTGGACCTTCTCGGGGAGGGGAGCCGGGGGGAGCCAGGGGGGCCCGACCCCTGGCTGGAGATGGGGTGACCCCTGGACCCCCTGGTTACAGGTATGGTATTATCTCACGTACCATTGTCCAAATATCATTCTTATACCCTCTGACTATCAGCATAGACCGCATGAAGAAACGTTAAGAATTAAAGAGGAACTACGGTCGAAAAATAAAAATTTAATAGTATGTTAAAACGCTGATCATCGCTGCATACAATCGAACCCGGATATAAGAGACCCGGATATAAGAGCAACCCGGATATAAGAGCAAATTTTAGACGCCTATTTGATTCTTGTACTATGCTTTAACACGTAATTGAACCCGGATATAAGAGCACTCGCATATAAGAGCCATTTTTCGATTTCCCGAGCCTGTTCTTATATCCGGGTTCGACTGTACTAATTTTTTTAGTTTCGATCCCATTGCACTACAGACATGTGCACGGGTTTGGCCGTAGGGGGGTATGGCGGGTATTCTAGGGGGTATATATACCCCCTAGCCGGCCGCCTATAGTAAAAAAAAATTTTTTGCGCCATTTTGGCGACCTTCTTTTTAAAAAAAGGTCACCAATTTTCGGTCTCAGAAAAACACTGTACTCCCCCCTTATCATTGCAATTTTTGTCATACCGCCCAACTCCAAAATACCCGGAGGTATGAGACCCCTTGGGGGTATATACCCCCCATACCCCCCGTGCACATGTCTGTTGCACTACCGTTGACCCCTGAAAAAGCCGCCGAAGAATGAAGTACGGCAAGATGTAGGTACTGTAATTTTTTTCGTTGTGAAACATTATTGGAATGATTTTAACCGAAACGTGAACGCTAAGTGTATAAAACATGAATTGCTAAATTACTGTAGATTACTGTTGATAAAGTGATACTATTGAGATAAATGTTTTGCAAGCCATCACGAAGAATATCACAGAATGCAATTATAATATCGTGTATGTTTTGCTTTTGTCAACAAATCACCGGGCATAAAGCAAATATTTAAAGTATGCAAGCTAATAAATGTACAACTGTATAATCTGGGCATATTTTTAGTTTTGCATTTATGAACGACGAAAACTTTTTTATCTTCTGTCCATCTAATCTAATTAATTCTTCAGGGACGAACCTTGTCAGCCAGAAGCAGCTACTGAAATAAATAAACCATAAATTTACTATGTTTTTTCAATAAATTGCGTCTGCACCTTAATCTTAATAAGATGAAGAGTGATATGACCGAGACATGTGCACGGGTTTAGCCGTAGGGGGGTATGTCGGGTATTCTAGGGGGGGTATATACCCCCAGCCGGCCGCCTATAGTCAAAAAAAAATTTTCGCGCCATTTTGGCGACCTTTTTTAAAAAAAGATCGCCAATTTTCGGTCTCAGAAAAACACTGTACTCCCCCTTATCATTGCAATTTTTGTCATACCCCCAACTCCAAAGTACCCGGAGGTATGAGACCCCTTGGGGGTATATACCCCCGTGCACATGTCTGATATGACCCTTTTCTAAAATGACGAGGATTGAGTATTGGAAATCATTACCCAATGATAATTAGTAATTTTTGACTGGAATAAAAATTTTCAAGTAAAATGTCAGTTGTACCAGAGTAATCACAATTTTTCCCCACGTATTATTACGTTGCATTTGTGCAGCATTATCTTCAGCATACCTGTAACCAGGGGTCATGGGGGTCACCCCCATCTGGTCCGTGGTCCGACCCCCTGGACCCCTGGCGTACCCCCACCCCTGATAAGATCCAGACCTCCTGGCCTCGGACCTCGGTTATAGGCAGAGGTGGGCACGGTGGGTCGGCCAAGGGGGGATGGACCAGATTTAGGGAGGGGATCATCCCCCCTTAAAAAAAATTTTGACCCTAAGTGGGGGATGGAGGTAAAAATTTTTTTTCGCTATATATGGTTAGCGACCTAAAAAAAAAGGTCGTCAAATTCCAGCCGACCAAAAACACTGTACTCCCCCCTTCTACGTTAAAAATTTCTCATCCCCCTCCTAAACTTCGACCCCCACGGGGATGGAGCCTCCAAGGGGGGACATACCGTAACGATATTGAATCGTAAAGCTGATTTGAGAGTTGCCATAAACGATGACTGGCACCAAATTTTTGGCGCTAGTGTAGACATAGTTGATTTTGTCCGTTGCACAACAGTGACTAAAAATAGAGCACTACAGTGACGACAACGACT
The DNA here is from genome assembly GCA_034698105.1 of Plectus exinocaudatus. Taxonomy (NCBI): domain Eukaryota; kingdom Metazoa; phylum Nematoda; class Chromadorea; order Plectida; family Plectidae; genus Plectus; species Plectus exinocaudatus. The sequence continues at coordinate 1,333 of JAQGAX010000181.1, read as the reverse complement.
ATCTCCTAATTCACAATTCCTCTTTGACAAGGACGCAATTCAATCGAAATTGAAAACGAATGGAAATAGGATACGGTATCAGTTTAATCTGTTTGAACATACCAAAAATTCGACCGAAATTCACTAACTTTCCGTCTCGGATTAGGTTACTACGGAACAATAAATTAAATCATCTTCTAATCTATTGCTCGATATTTCTACTGGTGCTTTGATTATTGAAACAATAGTTTCAATTGGAAAAATTTTCTAACGTCAAGTTCGTTGAACGTTTTAGTTTGTAGTTTAATTTGATTTTTTTCTGAATTACAAAATTTTTACACCATCTTAATTTCTGTAAAAGTTTGCAATTCTTAACATGTCGAAATATTATCTCAATGAAGATTGAAAATGGATATGATGATATCTTACCGATATCCTACTTCTTGGAAATTGGTGCCCATTTTCAATTCAACGGCATTCCAGAAACAGCCCTTGGAACATGCACCGCTGAGTGCAGTTATCTTCGCTTCGATCTTTGTATTAGCCGGAGACTGAAATTGTCGCTAATTAATAAAGATTATTGCACCGGATCGGACAGGATCGAGTTTTGCGGATCAAATTTGACTCTGACCGACGGTGAGCTAGATCGGATAGTTGATCTTCAGGGGCGTAGCTAGAAACGGACGACTGAGGGGAACAAATTTGGGAACTGGGGGTAGCCTTGGAACACTGGGGGAAACTGGAGGCTACTTAGGGGGCAATCGCTGACAATTCCAAAAAACGGGGCAAATGTAAAAGCCAGGGAAATGTCTCCGCCCCCCTTAGCTGCGCGCCTGACCCTCTGGGTGGGTTTGCATCCCATAACCCACGCCCATGTCTCCACTGACCGTGATGTGCCAATAGCAGCTCTGCTGCGCGTCCGTTGTCGATGTGGTACCAACTGTCGCAGACAAGCTTTTCCAAGCCGTCGTCGCTGACAGCGATCCGCCGCAGACGCTGTTCTCAGCCGCCTGCACGGTGGTGCATAGGGTACCACTAAAACCGGAAGGACAAACGCAGACAGCGCAATTCTTCGGGTTCGGATAGCCGCCGTTCTTGCAAAGTGTGGCGGTCGGAGGGCAAACTGGTACAGGATAACCTGCAGAATTGAAAATGGTTGGTTAGCAGTATTGCAATTAGCGTATTTATTCTAGTAGTACGACCGGTCGCACTGGTATTTAATCAACCGCCAGAGGTCGCACTATTAGAGATCAATAGTAAAATACTGGCACTGTCACCATACCTGTAACGGGTGTCCGAGGCCAGGGGGGTCTGGACCTTCCCTCGGGGGGGGGGGGGGGGGTACCTTCGTGTC
>JAQGAX010000180.1:0-21439 GCA_034698105.1 Plectus exinocaudatus | reverse complement strand
CCCCTACCTATGGTTAAGCATAGGAGTGACGTCATAGCGTAACGCAAGCGTAACACGCCATCTCAGACACCCCCCCCCTCTCCGTCCGCCTTTACATAACATATGAACAGCCCCAAATACCTCTAACATCCACCTCCGCTAACTCTTAAAAACGATTGCGCGCACCTGCGTAGTGATTTCCGACGTCCCACAGTTGTTCGGTGGGCAGTTTGAGCTTCTCCATGTATGCCATGACGACTGGGTCATCGGAGAAACGTGAGAACATAGCGAAGAGAACGATGAGCGCCGTTTGAATTACCGCCAGAGCGATAGCGAACTTCTTGCGGTACATCACCGTCGCCGCTTGTGCCGTCCGTGCCATTGCCATTTTTGCTGCCTACTTACCGTCGATGAACTGAAAAGATGATATTTAGGTTGGGATCTCAGCCAGTGTTTTAATAAATGAGAAAGCCGACGGAAACTAGAACGCAAGCAAAGAAATCAGTGATTCTCACGTATTGTCTGGAGTTATCCCAGAAAGAAATTCAGTAAAATGGCAAGGTCTGGCCCATGAACATCACTGCAAAGAATCTAGTGATCGCATTCAAGTATTTCCTATGGGTTAATCCCTAACACGCCAACAAACTTACAGTAGCTATTTGCCTCCGAAAATTTGCGTCTTTTCATTGGTCTCTAAAATTGTGCATCATACTGTACCACATCGATCACAGGTGTGCCAGAGGTCGTTGTTATATACTTTGGGCCAAAAACCTAATTTTATCTTGCGTATTTATAAAATGCCCTCAAAAATACCCTATTTATGCCGCTTTCCATCAGAGCTGGGGTTGCAGCACACGGTTAAATACATGAAGTAGGGAATAGAATCATATTCACGGTCAACTGGGCAAATAAACTAGCAGAGAGAAATGAGAGAGAGAAACTCAGCAACAGCATAATTAAAAATTGTAGACTGACACTTCAAGGGTGTCTGGGTGTTGGGGCAGGTGTTGTAGCTCAATGAGATAGCCTATGCAGCATCCATTCTAACCCACACAATTGCACGAGCACTACAGAGGCACAACAGCGCCGCCAGGCGGCGAGCACGAACCAAGTGAACCGTTCAAAATAAATCACCATCCATCACTGCAAATGCATAATGTGACAATAACAAGCACGACAGCAACAGAGCGGGAAACGGGCGAACGAACGCCACTATGGCAGACTGCCCGAGAGGTCCGCTCCCGCGCCCGCTGCCAGAGGTCGTTGGTTGCCGCCGACTGCGAGGGAGGGAGGCACGCCGAGTACGGAAGAGAGTGACCGATACGGTGTGGCAACTGACGACTGGCGTCGGACAACGGACAAGGGGCTACTCGGCACTACTCGGGGCTGGTTATCTGGCCAGCAGAGGAGGGATTGTTTGCCTCAGACCGTCGAGCGCACCGACCTCGTCGGAGCACAATGGCGCGGCGTTGGTAGAGGTCACGCGCATCGGTGGTCTGTCAGGCTCGCGGTGGCGTCGGGAGACGGAGGGAGGAACCGACGCTGAAGGGTTATCTACGAATCTTAGGGCGTCTGGTCAGATGATTAGGTTACCAAACATCGACCAGATGTGTTGCGCTGGTGGAAAGTCGTTGATCCATAGCATTACAGACATACAGAAAGAATGCTAGAGGAGCAGTTTGGTATAATCATGCCAAATACCAATGGCGCTTCATATATTGTGCATTCAGTGTAATTTTACAAGTACAGTATTTTGAGTTGTGTTCTGCCAACAGCTATGAATGATGTGACAATTGGCATAAATTTGCATTTCCTGGGGGAACCACAGTCAAACGCAGTTGGATTTGAAATATTTTTGGGGTTCTATGACGTACATTTAGAATTTTGCATTTTTCTTAATTGGTCTCTTAATGTAAAAAAATTGATTATTATTGGTTTTTATTTGCTAACGAAGCAATGGAATCATGGTGAGCGAACGCATTTCATCATTAGGTTTAATTGCCAAGACAGGATCCCAAAATTACGCAATACTACCCTGCAAAACTCCCTGAATGAGCCCAACAAGCGAACGGCCGGTTTTTTGACCATGAGGCGAAGTCAGAAAAATTCTAAATCTATGCCATCGAATGCCTACTTTAAGCCGACTCGGTAGTTTAACTTGCGATCCCCTTAAACTGCGGCATCAGTCCGGCGGTCCGCCGATCACACCACCGACCTTGTATGGCACAATAGCGTGTCGGAACAGATGAAGGTCACGCGCTCTTTGGTCAGTCTATCGGCGAGGCAGTCGAGAGAGTGAGAGAGACCTCTTTCCTCTCTCCCACATCTTTCCCGTGACGCAGTCTGTTGCGCAGATGGATGACCTTGGGCGTCGGATTTCGCTCTCATTCGGCGCGTCCGGTCCGACTGTGTATGCCTACCTCATTATCGGCGCAATAGCCTTCCACTATTGGTCGACCACCGCCGCCGGTGAGGGAGAGGAAAAGAAGAGAGGACGCCCGCTCCACCAGCACCTTTGTCGGTCCATCGCAAACAAGACCACGGGGAAGATGTGGCCGCGAGATATATGGGGTGCCTGAGATGGTGCCGAGACAACTTGATGACAGGTCACATGGGGGAAATACACTCTAAGCCAGTGATGGAGTCGTGCTGCCGTGTCAAAAAGTTGGATCAGTGCCAAAACATATTTGGGTCGTTGGGTACCCGTTGGAACTTTTCATTGGGTTAACCTAATTCCATCACTGTTCTAGATTGGATTACGATATTTCGAAAAAGTGACGGAATATATATAAGCCTATGGGATTATGATTAATCGATGTCCACCAGTACTTGCTTTTGTCGATGCAGTAGCCCTCCACTATTGGTCGACCGTCGCTATCGGTGAGGGAGAGAAGGAAAAAACAAGAGAGAAAAGAAGTTCACAAGTCCGGTCAGGACATGGGACTTAGTACAGATGGGATAGCATACATGGACACGGGGATGGGGATATCCCTCAAGTGGTCTCGATCCCAACGCAAAAAATGGTTGGGCACTGTGTCGTAGTACCATAACTTAAGAATCAGTGCTACAGGGTGCAGGTCGTTTCTAAATACCCGTATTTTAGCAACTGCCAAACAGATTTCGTTGAAAATTTGTACGACTATTGCAAAAATCTTGAAATTTGTTTCAAAAAAATTTGTGACATTTGGTCAACAGACAGCTCAGATATGGCTGATCAAAAATTGAAAAATGGCATCGCTGTACGCCGTTTGGTTACGCAAACCTCAACATATTTACAATAATCGTACAAAATTTCCAGCGAATCCGTTTTACAGTCGCGAAAATACATAGAAACAAAATTGTGTGGGAATTAATTCGCACCTACGTAGTAGAACAAATGCAAAAATTTTACTGCATGCACAAAACATCGGATATCGATTACTATGTTTTGTGCATGCAACAAAACTTTGCAGTAAAAACAGAGGGGTATGCATGGGCCTTAAGAAAGTGACGCTCTATGAACTAGCTTAAATGAGCGTCATGCTGCACTATGACGTTTCGGTCGCATTTAAACATTTATTTACTTCGCTAAACGCCAAACGCTGTTGCAATTTTTTTAATTCAAGAAATTCATTTTTTTCAGGAAATATGAACAAATCGAATTCGTGGTACACGTTTGATATCATTTTTTACCGCAAGTTTTTATCTGCTAAAAAGTTAGAATGAACGTTTGCTGCAGCTTTACGTATAGCAAGTTGAATCGCGGCATTTTTTTCTTCTGCACGTTGGAATTCTATACCTGGCAAAGCGATGACAATTACGATCACCTTAGCAATTGCACGTGAAATTGCGACCAAATAGATCGAGTCTTTCCTGTAATCTCTATTTCCATGTACAACGACAATCACAATTGGCCATTCATATGACATTGAAAATATTGTAGTATCGACTGCAACCAGCGTTGAATCGCCCACTTGATCAGTTATGCGGCCACATCTTATTCCACAGGCATGCAAACGATCTCGGATTTCAGGAACGAGAGCAGGATTCTTCTGGCCCACAATGAGAATAGCTATGTCCTCAGGCTTACATTGCAGCAGTAGATATTGATCGCTGCTCATTAGCTGATCAGATGTTACTTCAACTTTGGGCAATGGTATGAGTAATAATTGAACTATTTCACAGACTTTTTCGATCACTGCAGGGTAGTCATTGACTGAATATCGTGCAATTGCCGAGCCAGTAATATTATGGCCGACGCTAAAGAAACGATCGGGAAAATGATTCCGCCATTCTTCTATAATCGTCTTCGTTCCTCGAATGACAGTTTTCAATTTATAATGCTCTAAATCTGTTGACTTGGCAAGAATTTGATTTGCAGCAGCAAAATCAGCAACCGTTGATGGAAACACATTCCCCGTTATAACGAAAGTAATGCTGCCGGAAGTTAGCGGACTAGTAGCCAAGTGCGTCAGGAACTCCTCGTATAAACCGATTTCATCAAAAAAGAGATCATCCTCGGGTGAGAATTCATCTGCAACACGAGATTGGGGGGTTTCAATCACTGGAATTCGTTTCATGTCAGCACATCGGTTCAACACAAAAAATTGTTCGAATTTCGGCTCCAGAAAGTCAGTGTCCCACTTCAAAACCAACACAACTCGTCCACGCTTTTCTATTTTTGCGGCATTTAGTGCTCTTTGAAGAAGGCAGAGAGTTTTGCCGGTTCCAGGCGGACCACTAATTGCAACGCGTTTTTTTGAGTTGCATCGAATAGCAGCTAATTGTTCTTCATTGTAGAATATTGTTTGCAATGTTTCCTTTTTTCTGCTTCCTTCTTCGTTTTCTTCTTTCTTCTTCCTGCTTCCTTCTATTTCTACTTCTTCCTTCTTCGTGCTACCATCTTCTTCTTCTGCTTCTTTTTCATTGTTCCTATCTCCTCTTACTTCTTTTCCCTTCTTGTGTTTGTTCCTGAAGTCTTGCTTTTCGATGCGTCGGTGGATCTCCAATGCATTACAAGTTGAGGACAAAAACTCCGTTGGACGGTAAGCGAGAATGGCGACAATAAATTTGACTGATGACTCTGATTCCGACAGAGGAAACTGCTCATTTGCAGTTGCCTTCCAGAACTCATAATGCTTAAGCAGAAAGTTATCAACTAAAACATATCCACGCTTTCTCTCAAGGTCAAACTTTTTGCACCATTTCGGAGAATATATTTCAATATTTGGCATGCATACAATTCCTCGTATTGCAAACGGGCAAATGTCTTTGCCAGATATTTTCTGAAGGAGGATTTTCAGCACAGTAATTTGTTTGGTCAGCTGATCAGCGGCTTCTGCGTACCGTTTCGATATTTCTTGGCTGCCGTCGCATCCCTTGGTTTCAATGAGGACGAATCCAAATTTTTCATGAATAAAGATGAAGTCACACTCGAAATCTTCCTGACTTTGGCCTTCATCAAAGCCTTCAATAGCTTTCTTCATAATCTGAATCGTTACAGTACTTAATAATTAATTTCATTTTCATTCAATACATTGCAAAACATTAATCGATTTTGGGTTTTTCTAATTAATCGTGAACATTCCGTGCGCAAAGGGAGGGGAGCACGGGGACATACGTCTCCCGACCGTGGCTGACGCTCCCTCGCCAACAAGAGTTGGATAAATAAAGGCACTTTCATTCGATTAAGAGTTCAGATTCAGATGAATGCCGTCCAGTGTCGAATGCCAAATTCAACAGGCATTCAGAACTATTAAATCGAACAGAATCGCAAGCGTTAGACTGAACGAATGCGCCTACGTGCGCTCGCTCGTTCTCATAAAAATCTGCAAAACGAGGATCTTTACCTTGACGAAAGGCTTTGTATCAAAGCCATGAACAAGGATGCCGCCCAAATTCAACTTTCGCAATTCGACGAAAACTTTCTCCTCTCCCTTTTCGCCTTTCAGCCGGGACTTTGCCCTTTTCACTTCTTCTTGGTTAAATCCTACAGCACCGGGCTTTGTCGGTCCAAAGAATTTGTTTGGTCCAAAATCCAAGCAGTCTGGAATGCAAATTGTTTCTGATTGGCCCAATTCAGCTGCTAGAATTTGCTTCCAATTTGGATAAATTTGATCGAGCCAGAACAGTGCTTTGTCGAAATAATCTGAAGGAATGTGTTTTTGTTCTTCATCATCTAAGGCCACATTCGTCGTTCGCTCTTCACCTTCATAATCGGATTTTGGATACTTGCAATACTCTGACCCCATCGTTCTGCAAGGAAGCTGCAACTTACAGATTAATAATTTTGTTATTTTTGCAGTAAGACTTCAAGAATTATGGAATTTGCGCATTGACAAAAGAGTCGGCCTGACCTGTCTCCTAAAAAATGTATATGGAAATTGCTCTCCAAAACTCACTTAGAGGCTTTCTGACAAAGTCTCCGGCGAAATATTTTTCATGGGGTCTCAATTTTGACACAAAACTCCATCAGTTCTTGACGCAGCTGAAGTGACTAATCTACTTAAGGCAGTCGAAGCAGTCGTGGATGCAGACTGCGTTTTTTTCCCATTCTCGATAGACAAATAATCACGTCATTCAGGGTTGAACTCGCCCACTTTTGATCTCGCTCTCCAGAGAAAGGTTTCGCGCTTGTCACTCGACAATGCAGCCAAATTCTGAACCTCAGAGACGTTGTAGCGTTCACGCGTGCACGCGACGTTGTACTGTGCGGTTCATATCTGAGTCCTTGCAACATTTTCAACCACCCCACTGGCCCGCTTTGCTCATTTTCATTTTTATGTAGACGCATCCACTGACACGCGGCGTTTTGCGATTGGTGAACGCAACCGTCAACGCGCAATTCTCACGTATCACGTTTATTTCGTATTAATGCATGGAATAATAATAATACAGGCATGCAAAATTTTTGGTTCGAACGCGAGAAAATTTGAGTCACACTTCGGACCCGTTGTGAAACCAAACTTAGATTTTTTGGTTAAGCAATCGAAAAATTTGAAGCAAAGATGCGATGCATGAGGTGAATGCTCTGAACAGTTTTACTATCAGACTATTGTAATTCATGAAAACAAGAAAATAGGGGTTTTTCATATATTACGCACCGTGCAGGGAGGGGGTGTCTGAGATGGGGTGTAACGTGCGCGTTACACTATGACATCACTCCTATGCTAAAACCACAGGGATGGATGTCAAAAAGGGGTCAACAGCTGCGCCACGCACGCGGAAGGGTGTCCGAAAAAGGTCAAAATCAATCAATCAATCAATCAATCACGGTCAAAATCACGTTTTGTAACATATAAATAGCCTCATTAATAAATAGTATCCGTGGATAAGAATTTATGGACAGAACATGTTCCTTGTCATCGCAATATTACTGTAGTTTCGACTAGTCGTCCTTATTTGCGGCCATTATTGGGTTGGCAGCACGCGCCATTTTGACAAGTGGCCGGTGGTGGGCATTGCCTGTTGGCGACGCAAGGGCCGATGTTTCTGTAGTTGGAAGGGCACTTCAAGCAGCAGCGGTTGTTGACGCATTGTGCGATGGATGGACACATGGAGTTAAGGCACGGACCAATTTGCGCTCGGCCAATCGGACATCTGCAGAATAGGCAAATTTTAAACAAATTTTCAAGTTTTAGCGACTCAAGATTACAATCGACCATACTGAAACGAGAGCCTTCAAATGACGGCGTTCACTTCGCTCATAGGTATAAATACGCCTTTATTCGGATCAGGCGCGAAGCTAGAACCGGTACACCGGAGGGGCCGTCTTGAAGACTGGGGGGCCAAATCGGGAAACCAGGAGGGCTAGCCATATTGAAAGTCTAAACTGAGGGGGCTGGCGAAAAACCGGGGGCTGGCGAAAAACCGGGGGCTGATCCCCCAGCACCCCTAGCTTCTCCCCTGATTCGGACAACGAGTAAAGAAGTAAAAAGCAAAGAATGGTAGCCTTACGTAGCAGTTGGCGGACGACCGTTGGGTGCACAGCAGACTCCATTTCGTCGGTTGCAGTACGCACCCGGCCTGCAACCGAAGGAGCGAGTGCAATAACTTATGGCTCGCTCATTGTAGCCGCAGTACTGAAAAGAATTGTCGAATTGCATAGTCTCCGCAAGCTGCTGATGGCATGACCGCCGAGGGTGGTCAAGGTACCAGGCATGGATGTCCAGAGATATGGGGCAGTGGTGCCCACGGGTCGGCGGCTGAATGGGGAGGTAGTTTCGACCATTTTCTTCCTGCTGGGGGTAATGATCCCTCAATAACGTTTTAGCTAGGCACAGGAGGGTAATTTGCCCCAATTTTTTTCGCGCCGATTTTATTTTAGGACTTGATCTCAATCATTACCTTCACTATTATGCATGAAGAAAGTAAAAATTTAATGTTCGAATACGTACTCGGGAACTTCCGCTGGTCATCATGGCCTGTTGCTGTCCAAACACACTTGGCGTCGCAACAAGAGCGACCACCAGCAGCGAAGACAAGAAAGCAACCATACTGATCTGCTGTACTGCTTGAAGTTCTGAAAACATGGTTCAGCTGCCAAGCAATGTTTGTTTGTTTACTCTTACCACCATTGCGCGCATAAATAGCGTGTAGTATTATACGCATAACACATACACACATATCCGAAAGTTGCAAACAAGTGCCACAAGAATTAGACATTGCGGCACCCGATAGTATTCCAGAAAAAGACTTGCAAAAGTTATGTGAAATACCTCTCCTTGCAGCAGAGGTGGATCATGATCCCCCCGAACAAGTCAGAAACCTAATTGTATCCAGTGTACACCTCAAAACGTCTTTTGCGGCGCTAACCATGACACTTCCCTATCCGCTCTTTTTGAATAAGCCCAGGTCCCCTCTAATTTTTAGTTTACAGCTACGCTCCTGCCTTTGGTCATGGCCTCAATAACCCGAAACAATGACCTGACCGTTACGATACAGCATTAGAGACTTACATTGTAAATCTTTGACTGCCACAGCTATGCGTAGTATGGGATTTTTATAACCCTCGTGCAAATGGTTTTTAGTTTAATATTTGCTGATACCATGTCATTGTGTCCGGTATTCAGGTCCGGAAAACGTGTACGTGCGTCAGCAAAGTTTAATTCAGCGACAATGCGTCAAGTCAATCAGATGTTTGCTCAATTTATTGACTTAATCTATTAGCGTCACTGTTAGTTTGCACTATTTGCAGTGATCAAATTGGCTGCTTGAGTCGGAATTGACACTTCCACGCGAAAGGCGCGGGGGCAAAGGTGGTGCGTAGCTATTTGACCACCCCACTGAAACGACATCTGCGGGGGCTCTCGGCTGGCGCGCCCAACTTTGCCCGCGTAACTGCCTGTGAACGCGTTATGCCGATGAACTCTTTCATCATTGGCACGGACGCAGGCAACATCATATATGGCCGAATAGAGCCCCTTTTCAATTAGAAACGCCTTCAAATAGATCCCCCTCTCAAGGTAGTTCGAAATATTAGAACCCCGGGGCTCCATTTGGTCAAATACGATACGCGTGGGTAGTGTCGCTGAGCGCCGGCAGAGAGCCCACGCCAATGTTGTTTCGGTGGGCGTGATCAAATAGCCGTGTGGCACCTTAACCCTCCCGCGCCTTTAGCTATTTTGCTGATGTCAGAGGTGTGAGTACTCCGTAGGTGTGCAAACTCCATTTAGATCCGGCGGTAGAGGTGTACCGTCCAGGGGAAGAGTATCGTATCCTGCGGCAATCCCATCCGGAATCAGGGTAGCAGTTAGCGGCACAGTGAACGTTGCAGCATACGTGTAAGTGGGGGAGTCTACGCCCATCGGCGGAAAATTTTGAACTCCCTTAAAAATCGACCGAAAATTTGGAAAGCAGGCAAAAATGGCGGGGATCAAAATTGCAGAACTTAAAATTTAATTTTCCCCAAATTTTGCCTAATTTCTCCAAACATTTTCGGAACCCCGCTTCCCAATTTTCGACATCTGTGATATTTATGCTTACAGGGGACCCAGCGCTCCTTTAAAGCCCCAGAAACCTATTTCACTAAAGGGCAGTCGTTGAGATCTGTGCCTTACTGACCATACCTGTAACAGAGGTCCGAGGTCCGGGGGGTTCTGACCGGTCCGGGAGGGGGGGGAGGGGTAGGCGCTACGGTACTTGGTGTCGGGATTCCGGCGCGAATTAAAAAAAAACGTCAAAATTTTTTTCGCCACTACGTGGCGAAATTGTTTTTTCCTGGCCGGGGGGGGGGGGGGGGGGGGGCCCCCCCCCGGGGGGGCCAGCCCCTGTCTGGAGGGGGGGGGGGGGGGGGGGGGGGGGGGGGGGGGTCCAAGCCCTGGCTGGTGGGGGGTGGATCCCCCCAGATCCCCCCCCCCAGTTACAGGTATGTTACTGACTGCGTCTCATGGCGCCTTTCATTTATATTGCGTAACGCAATTTCTAGCCTCTTTCGGACACCCCTCCGTAGTAACTTCATAAAACAGCTATCCGTCCTTTTTGACACCCCACCCTATGGTTAAGCATAGCAGTGATGTCACAGCGTAACAAATAATCTCAGACATACCCCTCTGCACGCGTAACGTAATATAAGAACAGCCCCCATTCGGCTCATGAGATCAGACATGGGCCAGAAATGAAACTCATCTAGCTTATCGGCCCTTCCGCATTTCGAAATGTCAACATACCTCATACCCAAATAGTGATATGTCATAGAATGAATATTAAGAGTTTGGGGGTGCATACCCATAGATTCTGGCTTGGAACCCCGTCGCTGATCTGCCCCGCATTACGCACCTCCTCTCGCTTATTTTGTTTGTTTAATTTTCAATCGCTTGTTAGATGCAATACACGAATGCAATTCGTTGCATTGTTTACTAGCGCACTAATCTAATTCATGAAGCAAGAAAATATCCGCTGTTCTTATGAATAATATCCGAGGATAATAATCAATGAACAATGAACATCTTTCTTGCTGTAGCAATACCACGGTAGTTTCGACTTGTCATTATTATTTGCGGCCATTATTTGATTGGCAGCACATGCCATTCTGGCAAATCGCCGGTGGTGGACATTGGTTGCCGGCGATGCAAGGGCCAAGGCTTCTGTAATTGGCAGGGCACGACGAGCAGCAGTTGTTGTTTAAGCATTGTGCGCCGGACGGACAGTTGGAGTTGAGGCATGGGCCAATTAGCGCGCGACCAGCCGGGCACCTGAAGCATATACAAACTTTTGGAATATGCAAATTTTTTTCGGAAACTCAAGCTACAATCGGCTATATCAAAATGAGAGCTGTGAATAGGTTGGAAGGATATGATACAGTAAACTATTGATATTAACTATCCATTCATTTGACTTAATCTCGTACCAACTTATTCTTCATTACCTCTCCTTTTCATTGACCCTGGAGGTTGTTAGTCGTCGAATGCGAACGCTATCTTCCTTTCTCATCCACAGTCTTGCACTACGCTTACTATGTTTTTGTCGGATTTATTCTCATGACTCTGTTAGACGTATTGATACATGTGGTAGAGTAAAGTCATAAATAAATACTAGTAAGTAAATAATAATGTTCAATTGAAAACTTTATCTTGATTTCTCAGCGGGATAGCGGGACGTACGAACAGACGTACGTACGAATTGACGTATGGGCTAGTTAGTGCCCGCGCGAAGAGCGAAAAAAAATAAAGAATGGTAGTCTTACGCCGCATTTGTTGGATTGCCGCCGCCGTTAGATCTGCAACAGACTCCAGTTCGTCCATTGCAGTACGCACCCGACGGGCAGCCGTAGTAGTCACAGTAGCTTACGGCCTGCTCATTGAAGCCGCAGTACTAAAACGAAAGCTGCAGTTGACATGATGCTAGGAGATCAAAATAGATCCAAACAGCGGTGCAGAGAGGTATTGGGCAGAGGTGGCCGCAGATCTGCGGCTGGGGAGGTAATTAAGTTCGTTCTTCTTCCTCCTGGGGGTAGTGCTACCCCTAATCTTTCGTTCAGGCGCTCAGGGGTAATTTGATCGCATTTCTTGCATTGTTAGCGATTGTTTTGCGATCTAACTTTTAGAAAATGATAGCCAAATTTCAAAAGTTTTTCAAACTACCCTTCCAACGTACTGAGAGATATTAATACTTAACCTCCTACTGCAAAAAGGGTGCCCCTCCACTAACCGACAATCGCTTCAAACTATGGCAGCCCAGTTGAGCCCTTTTAATCCGTGCAGAAAATGGACTGGTTTCATTGTCCTCAACTATCATGCATGAAAAACGTCGAAATAAATTCCCGAAAGCATACTTGATTACTTCCTCCACTGTGCAACATGGGCTGGTTTTGTCCAGACACATTTCGCGTAGCAACAAGAACTGCTACCGTAAGCAAAGAAGACAAGAATGCAACCATACTGCTGGGTTAAACTGTTCTCAGAAGGCTCTGAAAATTAGAATTCTGGTGAGTTTTTAGGTGGGTTATTATAGCATAAAAGGTGGGTTTTAGGCGCGCGGAGAAGGTGCGGAGACGATTCTTCCAGAACCACCTGACTCAGGGTGGAGTTGAGGAAGAAGCGCGGGCTATAAATACTCCCCCGGTTTTCAGATAGTAACTTTCAAGTAGCAAATGAATTTTTTGCTTGTTTCACCAATATAAAATAAAGTTTTTCTGCCGCGATACCCGTGGGTAATCCATTTTTGGATTAGTCTCCTAGTTCTTAGTTTTTAGCTATGCTCTTGTCTTTGACATGGCCTTAACAAGCCGAAACAATGGCCTGGCAGTTACAGCTGTAAAGATTTACTTTGCAAATTTTGGACTGACCGGGTGTGAGCAGAATGGAGCTTTTATACTAATGCAAATTATTTATAGTTCGGTGTATGCTTATGACATATCATTGTGTCCGGGAGTCGGATCCGGACAACGTGTGCGAGCGTCAGCAAAGTTTAAGTCGGCGACAATGCGTCACGTCAATCATATGTTTGCTCAGATTGATGGCTTAATATACTGCGTCATTATTTGTTTGCACTATTTGCTAAGATATCCGCAATCAAATTGGCGGCTAGAACTGGAATTTACATCTTCACGCTAAAGGCGCGACGGGCTAAATTTTCGTCACGTCCACTCACATCTTTCATTCTGCACTATGGGATTACGAGTACTCGATGTCCGCTGGTGCACCTTCTATTATTGATCGACTTCCACAGGTGCTGGAACGAAACAGAAAGAAGAGAGAGAAAAGGATTGTAGGACATTTCATCGCGTGCGTTTCGTCGCGGTTCACTTCATCGCCGTGTGCTCAAGTTCATTCCAACACCCCAATTTCTATTCTATTGTAATATAGATAATGTTCCAGTCACAGATATCGCTTACGGCCATACCACGTTGAAAATACGCCATCCCGTCCGATCTGGCAAGTCAAGCAACGTTGGGCCGGGTTAGTACTTGGATCGGAGACGGCCTGGGAATCCCCGGTGCTGTAAGCAGTTGTTTTTGATCCAGTACCACTGTTTCCACAATCGCCCCAGACAGTAGAGGGGTGCCCACTATGCTCCCTCTTGCCCACGTGTGCCCACCTTTGGGGTAGGGACACACACCCCTCACGGTTACTTGTGTTTGTTCAATATTCAGTCACTTGTTAGATGCGATACACGAGTTCATTGCTTTGCATTTTTTACTAGCACTATTGTAATTCATGAAGAAAGAAAATATCCGCTGTTCTCATTGGCCGGGTAACATAGCAGGTACTTAGCGCTAAGAAATGCCTAAGTCAATCGATAATGCATCCTCTAGCATTAGCCTTAGGATATCCTAACTTTAAGACACAATTATGTTACCGGTCGATTGATAACAACCGTCGATAATAATCTATGGACAGGGAACATGTTCCTTGTCATAGCAATATTACGGTAGTGTCGATTTGTCGTTCTTATTTGCGGCCATTATTTCCTTGGCAGCACATGCCGTTTTGACAAGTGGCTGGTGGTGGACATTGGTTGCCAGCAATACAAGGACCGATGCTTGCGAAGTTGACAGGGCACGTAGAGCAACAACGGTTGTTGAGACACTGTGCCCCGGACTGACAGTTGGAGTTAAGGCAAGGGCCTAGTTCGGCGCGACCAGCCGGGCACCTGCAGAATATGCAAATTTTTAGCGATGAAGAGCAACTTTTCTGCAGAATATGCAAATTTTTAGCGACAAAGAGCATTTCCTGCAGAATATGCAAATTTTTAGCGATGAAGAGCAAATTTTTATCTTTTTGGCAAATGACGATTGATTATTAGTGGGAATGGAGCAGCTGGATCGAGCTGGATATGGGCAGGGTGGTTCGGGTCCGGGGGCTACAGCGCACTATGTTGAAGGCCGGAGAATGGGGTTGTATATGTCAGGGGCCGATAGTTGGGGGGTAGATCAGTGTCGACCAACACTTACATAATTCTATTTCCAGCTCGAAAATGATCAATTCTGTCCAGAGCGAGCACATTGCTATTCATTTTGCTCTGGCATTCCTGTAGAGGCAAAGTAAAGATCGAGGGTACCTTATCCTTCAGCTTGGGGAGCTTTCCAGAGGTTTGATGTTAAGGGAGAGAGATACTTTCTTAGTGGGGGGACACGCAACTAGGGGGCCGAATACGCAATACTGTTCAGACAACAAGTAAAAAGCAAAGAATGGTAGTCTTACGCCGCATTTGTCAGAGGATTGACGACGTTAGACCTGCAGCAAACTCCAGTTTGTCCATTGCAGTACGTACTCGACGGGCAGCCGTAGTAGCCGCAGTAGCTTACGGCTTGCTCATTATAGCCGCAGTACTAAAAATCATTGTCCTCCACTATTGTGCATGAAAATGTTCTGAATACATACTTGATAACTTCCACTGTTCATCATGGGCTGTTGCTGCCCAACTACATTTCGTGTCGCCGCAAGAACTGCCACCACCAACATCGAAGATAAGAATCCAACCATTCTGGGGGCTAAGGGCTTGTTTTAAAGTGGTTCTGAGAATAATGCATTGCCAGGACAGTGTCAAGGGTTCTCAGGGATAATTCAGGGGGTTTTCAGGGTTTTTTATGAAATACCTTTCCCTGGGGCCAAACCTAAGGTACTCTTTTGGTTTGATATCCACTAAATCCGGTGAGGCGCCCCTTTTGAGCTTCTATTACGCTACGCCCAAAGCCCTGTGGTTTAGGGCTTTGGAAAAGGAGAGCGTGGGGGCGGTAATACACCCCCTGGCTTTCGGACAGCATCACTCAAGTAATAATCAAATTTTTGTCTATCTCGTCAAATATTGCAACAATATTTTTTCTGCGGCGCTAACCATGAAACTTCCCTTTCCCTTTTTCGAATTTGAATTTTTGAAATTAGAGCTAGAATTGGAATTAAATAAAATTGAATATAATTTGAACTTTGAAAGAATTTGAATTTCAACGAATTTGAATTAGTGTTTGGTTTCTAACTACGCTCCTGCATATGACCATGACCACAACAGTCCCAAACAATGTCCTAACAGTTGCGGAACAATAGTTTAAACTTTTCAGATCTTTGACTGCCCAATGTGTACGCAGAATGAGGCTTTATAGCCAGGGCAAATCATCTTTAGTTTGAGAGCTGCTTATGCCATGTCATCCTACGCAGGTCAGGTGCAGGGATGTGTACGTGCGTCAGCAAAGTCAAAGTCAGCGACAATGCATCAAGTCATTGATATATTTGCTCAACTAGTTGACTTAATCTGGCTGCGTCGTTATTTGTTTGCTCTATTTGCAGTGATGTCCGGGATGAAATTGGCTGCCAGAGTCGGAATTGACAATTACACACTAGCCATTGTGTTGCGTTAGAACTGAGCACAGTGCGTGGGGTGCCCATGGACTTTTGGGGTAGAGGCAGGGCCTTATTATCGTGGAATCATTGGATCCATAGCTCCAGGAAGTTGGTCGACGCGCAATAGAAAAAGGACGTCAAAGGGCGCCGACGAGCGCCGTACTTCCAGGGTGCCGCACGGTCCCGGGTAGAGGGTATCCCGTTTAGGCGCAGGTCCACATCCGGAATCCAGGAAGGTTCATCCGGAATCATGGCAAGGCTGTTCCTGAGTACCGACTGATCCTGTCCATGCCCGGTTAGACTTTTTTTACCTCCGGTTGGTTGCATTTTACAAAATGAGACCGAATTCAAAGAAACATCAGCCTGACTGAGCCGAATCTTACCCATCCAATCGTTTACGCAAAAAGTCTTCACTGTAAACATTCAGTTTATGCTATATCGCATTCCTTTAGCAATTCCATATTGCACTCAATCTTTCGAATAAGCAATAGCAATTATTATAGGATGTTTCAGAGTAGTCCATAAAATTTACAAAAATCACAGCCAAATGTACAATCAAATCACTGCCAGAAAAAGATGAGAATTTCAGGAAAATAGCGAGGAACAGTATTCTTCACAAAAAGAACAATGACGTTAATGATTCAACCACAACTGCGAAAAGAGAACAACTTGAAATTAAGGAACTAGCTAGAGATCATAATAAAATTAACGACCAAATCGCAGCAATGTGCCAGTTAGACTTAAACCTTTCTTTCCAAAAGATTGACCGCCGCCGTAAATTCGAACTCTGTTTCGTTTCTGGAGTGATATAGGTTTCCTCCGAGCCAAGTTTTCCGTCAGGCTGAGAATTTCTGGATCAATGCTGCGCCTTCCGATTCGAATCATGGGTTCCACGATCCAGTCATAACCATCTTCAATAACAACGTTCATATTTATGTATACAATCCTTAATTTCTGAACAGATTTAGTCGAACTTTATTCCCGCAAACATGAACTAATAAAAATCCTTCTCCCGAATACTCACGTACATTTGTAGGTCCGGCTTCGTTTGATATAGTCTGGAATATAACAATTTTGATCGTTGAGGACCGCCTCCAGTGCCGGATTATGGATAAAGCTAACGAAGCAAAAGCTTGGGGCCCTGGGCTCCACGTAGTACTACCCCGGGCTCCCTCAGTCCTATTCTCGCAGCTCTCAAAAAACGATCAAAACAAATTGAGCATGTTCATCAATTAACGGTATTGTGTAACTTTACCAGAATCAGTCGCTGAAATCCTTTGATCTTCATAATCAAAGTCTCCAAAGGTTCCGACTATTATTGAAGCAAAGATGAAATACTTCAAATATTTCAACGACATTATGTATATGTATGATTTCTGAGTGTGAATGAAGCAGCTGTATTGTCCTATTGTAATTGTAAGTTGATACCGACAAGACAACAGAAGTGAACTCACCCAACAGACCTTCCTCGTAGCTTTTATCCGGAATACGGGAGGCTATTGTTAGCAATCAATTTGACAACAAGAAGGAGCGAACGCGGACGCATTCCAGAAATGTGATTAAGTCAATTCTCCGCCTTGTTGTCGCCTTGTTAATCGCCTTGTTATCCGTGGGTGTGCATTCAGTGTGGTTAATGCCATTGTAATTTGATGACGACTGACAGGAGCACAGCGCTCTATTTCAATACATGGAGCTCGCGTCACCCACCCTCTTTCCCCAGACACATCTGATGTTTTTGCTCCACATCGAATTATTTTTGGCTGGCTTGATAATCGAGTTATTGACAAACAGTGATGAGCGCCAAAAATACAGGATGTTTCACTTGATTATTTTCGATTTTGTTTCCTCGTAACTTTTGCAGTTTTGTCCGATTTTAATTTAATTTCACTGAAAGATATAGTAAAATTTAGAATTTCATTGAACAAACTTCACTATTGTGAACAGTCCAAGGAACGCAGCATTTTCTAAAAACCATTGAATTCCTGAATGTAACAATATGCACGCACCTCACCAGTTAGGACAATTTCAGTTTGCACACTCGCGCGTGGGGTTAGTCATGCGAAAGAGAGCAGAGTTCTGTGCTCTTTCCTAAAATTTGGTTACTTTGCTACTATGGAAACGAAATGAAAGGAGTAAAATTTTGAGTGGTCGTCGCTCATCACGCTTCAGCAACGAAAAACAATCGGATTTCGTCACCGTGCCTAACTGTTGATAAGAGAGCAACAACAGCGAAAATGTAATCACAGAAACAGAATTTTTCTCTCTTTCAAATGAATAGTTCACATAAGCGACTGGAAATTACGAATACCAGTGATTGGCGTTACATACGGACACCACTTCAATAATTTTCAGAAGACGCCTTGTTTATGAAAGAGCTTCTTACAGAAATGCATAGACCTAACTTATTCCAATAGTTTTAAAATACAATTTACCTTGTGATAAAGTTGGGCTGATATTGGATATAAGGGCAAAAAAGTCGTGAACAGATACATGGGATACATATTGATACACGGCGCACCGGTACATCGACGATTCGCCACAACGTCAACGCACCTTATCCGTAGTCGGACTCCTTATTCGGAGTTTGATAAGTATAAGTACCGTATAATTATAAGGACTACCTTATACGGTATTTATATTGACGACTACAAGGCACGCTGATCTAAGTGAAGCTGCACGCTTTCTACACTAGCAATATCTAAGACTAAGCCAAAGTCACACAGAAAATAACTTCATGAGTTACTGAAATTATTTCGTACGGATACGTCGACAGCAAAATTTGCCTCACGTCATAGTTGGTTGACAATGGCATCATGCAGTCGCAAGATTTTTTGATGCCGCATTCTGCAAATGTCTGGCAAGCGCTAATCACTTTGGCACTTGTGGATGGACATACTGTAACTCGCGCTCAAATTTATTTGGGGTTATATGATAGCATTTTGTGATGCAATGCGATGGACGTATGTACAAAATTAGCGTACAAAGATATATTGATTTCGCTTGAATCTTGAAGCGTAAACTATTTCAGAGCTTTCGATCAATGAAGCAAACGTCAACCATTTGTGAACACTGTCGACGATTTCGAAATCACGCAAAAAAAGTCATACATCACACTTGCAAAAACAATGGGTACTGTACAGCAACATCTGTTTCAAAGTTATGCCTCATTTACGTCCATGGCCGCAATCTTCGCAAACGATATATAAAGCGTCATTCACTGGGCCAATCGCTATTCCCTTATGATAACCGGGATTGAAAATTCCATTATATATGCCATAATTGGTCTGTGGATAAATGTATGTGTTGTCCGGAACAGGAAGAGAATCTACGGCATTCAATAAAAAGCCCGAAAGAAGCATATACGTCAGCAGAAGGAAATTGGCCATATTTTTCGTGTGAAAAGGAAGTGTTGTAACTGCTGTAACGCTGATAGTGCGATAAACGATTGCTTTATCGCCAAGCAGTAACGAAGCAACGAATAGTCGCTACGCATAAATAAATCCTTAAGTTTCGTAAACAGCTTTCTCAAAATGTTTTTTTACAGCTGTGGTGTTGTGGTGCGCTGCTTAGACTGGAATTCATTTTATAGTGGCTCGAGAAATCAGAAATCATCATCTTCTCTCTACATTAACGATCATCGATCAGAGCCTGAAGGAGGCACGAGGTATGCAAATTTAGATAGTGCTCAAGCAGGTTTTTTGTTTTGGTTTAGTGACATCATCGAGCATAATATGGCAACAGCCAGTCCCGCTCGGGTGACTGGGGGAGGCAACTTGTAAACTGCACGTCGACACGTCAAAGCGGTGGCGGGGGTGTCTCGACAGATGCAAAAATGAGCAAATTTTCACAACGTTTTTCGAAAGCAATCACTAATTAGCTCGAATTTGCTCAAAAATCAGATAAATTTTAAAATTTTATACAAGATGTTTTCAATGCTTAACCACCGTAACTTAACAGCTTTCAGCAGAGAAAATCCATTAAAATTGCATATTCAGGGTTCATCAACAGTTAATTCTTCTAAATTGCCCTCTAAAGCATTTCTACAGTTTCTGTAAAAGAATGCTGTACTTTCCAAGACGCTTACTAATCTATATCTATCTCTATCTATCTCTATCTGCTCTATCTATCTATCTCTATATATAGCTCTGTATATCTATATATAGCTCTATCTGCGCCAAACGATTATTCGAAACGGCGTTATCACAGAGCAACTGATAGAGAACATTTACTGGAGTCCAAAAATGTATTTTATCGATGCCCAGCTGGTCTACTAAATGAAGATTTATTAATACTATGCGTTCTGCTCGTTCCTTATCTTTAATCGTTCCAGTAAAAGTTCGTGTTTGTATCCTTAGGTTTATCACGTTTTCCGACTCGGGCTACGCACTGCATGGCGTTTGTTCCGAATAAACCAACGGAGAAGGGGTCAAGCAACAATGTGCATGGGCGGCCCCGCGGGGGTCCTTCCAGTACTAGATGGGCCCAAGCGCTTGCAGCGCCACGGGTCCAGCTTGGCGGTGCCTCGGGCCCCTAAAACCGATGATGCGGCCCTGGGATCAAATTATTTGCCACTGGGTTGGACCATGGACCGTACCGGGCTGAAAAATCTCCGACCGATTCATCTATACGTACTAACAGCTCATTTCTTCACATATCAATGATTCTGTCGGCCAAAACAGTTATCGAATACTGATTACCAATTTGAGACTTAGAGCGCTGAAGAATATTTTGTGGTGAGTTGCTATGAAACAAAATTTGACAAATCAAAATGAAAAGGGCGTAAAAATCGGATAATGAGTAGTTAGGTTTTGCTCGATTAGATTGTATCGGCATTATTTCATTTAGTGTCTGACGGTGACGTTGGACTTGAATGTTCATGACGTATATCCCATATATTAACAAGAACGCGCCCGAGAATGAACGAACAGTTTCCAGAATTGTTCTAGTTTGGTTGTAGACAGAAAGATTGTTTGTGAGGGGGTAGCAAGATGGAACCGCCCAGTATGGACATTAAATGTAGTTTGAGCCCAGTTACATCATTAAAATATGAACAATTCTTTTAATACAATCAAAATAAATCATGATTTTTCATTCATCAAATATCCGGGAATCATTTTTTTGTTGTGGTGTAGACGGTAAATGACAATTCCTCCCCGCGAAGAGCATTTTCCAATTACAGCAAACAGGAATTTCGCATCGCGGTGCGCGAACGAAGATGAAACACAAATATTTGTTGTTATTATATCTGTTTGCAAGGTTTGCAATCAAGATGCGCGGCGCTTGCCGAGTGTAGGCTATTCTGCTTAGATACATCCATGGGGAGATGCGGTTATACGTCCCCCAGTGGCCCAGTGCCCGGATACCGAAGCCGAAAAATTCCTGGGGTATGAAGCCGAAGAAATGGGATATTTTTCGAAAAAATTGATTTACACGAGACTTAATTGAGGTTGGGCCGTTTGGGGGCTGATATGACCCAACGTAAAGGTTTGAGGGAATTACCCCTACTCATTTACCAAGATGCAGCCATGTTTATTGAGTGCCTGGGGGGTTCAGACTCTCTGGGTGGTGTATATTGGGACGGAGCCGTTAGGGGTTGCGTAAATAGATGTGCAAACTATATCGGTTGCTCAAGACCTTATAGGTTCTGAAAAAGTATCTAGCTTCCAACACTTGATATGAATGGTTTAAAAAAGACAATTGGATTG
>JAQGAX010000179.1:0-21473 GCA_034698105.1 Plectus exinocaudatus | reverse complement strand
CCCGCGGGCCTAGTAGGCCCGGCCCGGCCCGGGCCGGGCCTGGGCCGAAACAGCAGAAGGTGCACCGGGCCCGGGCCGGGCCCGGGCCTGAAAAAATTTTGCGGGCCGGGCCCGGGCCGGGCCGATTTTTGGAAACATTTTCGGGCCGGGCCTGGGCCGGGCCGGTCAAAGACGAAATTTCCGGGCCGGCCCGTGCGCATCACTGGTGAAAAGGTTCACTGCAACAATGAATAGTGACCATTCCCGCAAGGTAGGGGTTTCACGTTCAACTGTGGGTGTACAACTGTGGGCGGAGAAAAAGTAGGAACCCAAGCTCCATCCTCTCACTCAAGGGCCTCGTAGTTTCTTCTTCGAGATATATATCATCATTTCATACGTGCTAATTCCTAATCACTATGAATTCTTCACAATTACTTATAATTGCGGGAATTATCTTTGAAAGGTCCCTCACTAGGCACGATACTACATATTTAATCGCTATTTTGAGTTTCATGACTCGAAATCCCAACATGTGAGCTGTTTACCAATTTTCAACGTCGATTGTCTCTGACTGATTGATGTATTGATTTCTTTCTGCCATATAATTCATGTTCATGTGCATCTTGTCAGGTTGTTCATTTCTGTCACTTTGTGCCAAGCCGTTCACTTTTGCGAAACGAGCGATTTGTTTATGCCGCCGATAGATGAAGAAACCAGAAATAGCTACTAAGGTGATGAGAATCAAGAATAATCCACCTGACACATATATCCATAAGTTGTAGTCACCTGAATAATAACCCAGCGTTAAACGTGAGAGATGAGCGATAGGGGTAAAATAATTTAGATTATAAAATATTATAACTATTGTTTTTTATTTTTTTTTAAGTAATCACCAAAAGAACAGAAAGAGGGTATGTTCCCCGTACTCCCAATGCCCACTTCTTATGACGTAATATGCAGTTTATTGCTGCAGAGTTTTTAGCTCCAACATCGAATTGATTGTGAATCGGGCAGCTTCCCTTAATTCTCAAACGTATAGCTGCTAAGAGCCATTTTTGCAGTTAACTTACGATTGGGGGCTGCTGTCGTCGGCATGGTCATCGAGTAGTCATATGGATATCGGTTTATATTTGTCCATTTATACGTTATATTACGCGTATTATTACAGTACACAGCGGCGTAGCCGAACGTGCAAACTATTGGAATCGGCGCTGGTTTCGGCGTAACGTAAGTATCTTTAATATTCGATTTCTTGGCCAATAATTCATTTCGCTTTAGCGGTAGACAATCCGATGTGCTCAAGAAAACAAAAAAAGCGCTCAAAAACGTGCACAGGGACAACATTTTATGGCGAATCAGGTTCAGTACAGTGCCACGTCTCACCATCAACAATAGAATGATGACAGAAATAATGGATCATATCATTCATGTGTTATCATCGCACGGGCACTTATTTCAACGGAGATTTGCGCATAGTCCCTCGATTAACAGCTCGTCTGTCTTTCAGCGCTTAGTGACGACGATGACGAAATGAATGGCTGGACGAGGCGCTCGCACTTTGCGGATTTACTTTTATTCGTATTCAGCGCACGCTAGTATATTTCTCACTGCTCTCGCGAATGACAACTTTGATCAAACACACGTCATTCGATTCGGCGGGTGTAAATAGGTGATACTGAGTAGCAGCAGAGATACTGTAGGCCGTGCGGGGTACGGCAGGGGAGGGGGTGCGAACCTGACATGGAGCACAAGGAGACGAGTAGTTACGGAGGTACTTGGGGAATTTTCCCCGATTTTATAATTTGCGCCCTAACTCGGTTTTTTGGCGTATTCAATGCAGGTCCCCCAATTGTCCACCGAATTTTTCGAGGTTGCTCCCCCCCCAGCTTTCAACTTTACCCCCCAGCAGACGTAGGCGGGACCCCCAGATGGCCCACGGACGTTCGGGGGCCATAGGGTCCTGTCCAGTTGAGGGTTGAGAGTAGCCCCCGACAAAAGCGAAAAGGTGATATTTTACGACAATTTGAAAATTTTCACTGGGTGTATTTTGGTCCTGACCGGTTTGTCGCCCGAACAATTGGCTGTCCGAGCTGGCCGATCTAAGATGCCGTCTTCTGCCTTCCGGTCATCCGATTCTAGCTATGTGCCTGTGCACAGGTTTGAGCGTGTCCTACCAACCCCCTACTTTTAATTTGCCAATTTAGCGAAGGCCACTTATCCTCGAACCATTGCTCACGTGCACTATTTGTCGTCATCTCGATCATTATTCCATTGCTATGGACGTTTATTCGTAATCCTGACAAAACTACAATCGCAATACACGAAAGCCAGAAATTAATAGCTGCCGAAATTAAGCTCTCCAAAATAATAAACTATCGCAATAGATTCAGTAACACAATAACTATAATGTAACTAAGATGAAGTAGCTCTGCCACTGAGTATGAAGGCTGGCATGCATTGTCATAGACTCATACAAATATGCTATAGAATATACTACAGTTCTGTTCACGTACAAGCATAGGTGTAGCCAGGCGGTCGGACCCCCTGACCAACCTCCCCCGAAAAAGTTCAGAAATCATTTTGGCCTCTACGTGGCGAAAAATTATTGACGATTCCCCCGAGAAGACCCGGACCCCCTGGGCTCGGACACCGGTTACACTTAGGGGTACAAGTTGCAAGGAATCAGGAAGCATGCTTCGGTGAATATTTACATTTTATGGACACTCTATATGTCTTCCTTTGACGGTCATAGATTGCAAGATATATTTTGTACCGCTCGCGTACAATCCTTCAGCTTTTGTAGCACATTCATTCTGCACAGTGAATTCATCCGGATCATTTGAGACCTGCTCTGCACCGCAGCTGGTTTTCGGAACCAGCGGATAGTATTTGCCACCACCAGACTTTCTGATATCCAGATACCCGTACTCTTCTGTGGCGTAAGATAGCAGAGTGCCAAGTTTGATTCTGAGATCGGGGAAGAGAGGGCGTTCATCCGGCTTGGCATTCCAGCACTCTTGCATTATCGAATAGCTGAAAAGTCAGTTGAATTATGTGATATCTACACTACATCTGCGCGAACATCTGGATAAGAGCACCGCTTTATTGACACAGGAAAAAGATAGAGTGTTTAAAATTGGCAGGAGTAGTTATTGATCGAATAAGAGATTCAATTAGTTGAGAGAAGCATCTTAAAGAAAATGAATCGTAGTTATTTGGATTATGTGAAATGCAGGGTTCAATAGGAGAACCATAACTGATTGTAGGACATTTCATCGCGGTTCAATTCATCGCCGTACTTTTCATCGCGGTGTAGAATTTTTCATCGAGTAGGAAGCGGAAAAGGCGCAAAGGGGCACTCCTCCACTCACCGGGGCGTCCTTTGGAAACATTATTGCTCGATCAAAAAATTGCTTACAGCACCGGGGATTCCCAGACCGTCTCCGATCCAAGTACTAACCCGGCCCAACGTTGCTTGATTTGCCAGATCGGACGGGATGGCGTATTTTCGACGTGGTATGGCCGTAAGCGAGCACAATGACTGAGACATTATCCCATATAGCAATATCATAGAAATTAGGACTGTGGAAGGCTCCCCACTGCCGACAATACCCCTCTTCCTCTTCCTACTCGATGAAAAATTCTGCACCGCGATGAAAAGTACGGCGATGAATTGAACGCGGCGACGAAATGAACCGCAATGAAATGAACCGCGATAAAACGCCCGCGATGAAATGTCCGAAAGCGCCATAACGATTAAACAAAATGAATTGAATGCTGATTACGTAATCTTGTTTCCGTATTGACAAAACAAGCAGTAATAAATTGGCGATGCAAAGTATCCAACTCATGAACACGTACACTTCATCGGCGCAGTGCGGCGGTTTGTCAAGTCGTTTTCCGGACCGAAGATATTCGACCATATCTGACGGCTGTATCCACGAATACGGGACAGCGCCCAAGCTGAACAACTCGTAAAGCAGAACACCAAACGACCAGCTAAAACGGCGAGACTTTGGCATGATTAATTATAATGCCTAAACTTGAACGAACACGTCGGTTTTGGTGCTATACTCGTAGTCCTGCAGCGATTCGAGAGCCATCCACTTGATCGGCAATCTCCCACCACGTGTAGTGTAAATGGTTGAGTCCATTAAACGGCAGAGCCCAAAATCTCCGAATCTGTAAAATATATTTATGATGTTATAAAGTTTCGGAGGATCGGATTCCCTGACCTACGCCCCTCCCGAAAAGGTCCAGACCCCCTGGCCTCGGACAATGGTTATACCTATGTCTATTGTCGTGTCAAACTCATCTTCCACTACTTATCAGTTCCTCAAACTTGGCATGGGCACTGGTTTGTGCTTTTGCAGAGCATGATCGACCGGGCTATGGAAAAAATTACCCCCAGTCGACTATCAGAGAGCTTCGTAAAAAGGTTGCCAAACCCCAAAAAAAAAATAAACGCTAAAAATTGACGAAAAGTTTTGATGCTCTTACTCAGATTTCCCCGGAGGTATGTGACGCCGGCATATTCCCCATGTACCCACCTATTCCCATGCCTGTTTAAGGTATAAGAGCTATTTACAGCAGTTTAAGTGCAAAAATACCTTAGCAACTTTCTTATAGTCAACCAATACATTCCTGGCCGCAACGTCGCGATGTATGCAGCCCTTGGAACTGAGAAAATCCTAAATTTTCGCTGCATAAGTAAGGAGATTGCATTCGTTAAAAAAAACTGATTACCATTCCGTCGCTGATCTGCCAAGCAAAGGAAAGTAAATCCTTAAATCGCAATGCAGAATCGTCGTCAACGGCTGGCTGAAATGAAAAATTAGCATTGATACTACATGCTATATGCAAAATTAGATGGAATGTTATTTATAATCTTTAATGACTTTGCACAGGGTGGAATAATCTGTTTGATTGTGCCGATATCATCAAAAAATTTAAAACATAAAAGCAACGCTGATTACTGTATATGAAACCAAATCAGAAAATGGAAGAAGGGAATAAAATTCATCGAGAGCGCAGTGCAGTGGGTATATCACTGCAAAAATACAGGAATCCTAGCAAGCAAGTAAAACCAGTCGCAAATGGGAATCGGTTTAAATCTCGAACAATTGTCAAATATTACAGTAACGATTTCCAGCCGTCGATTTCGGACGTATTTGAGCAAGTCACCGTTGGCGCAGTACTCAATAACGAGGCAAGGATCCAACTGCGGATCAGTGATGCAGCCGAGGATGCTGACAAGGTGCGAGT
This sequence comes from Plectus exinocaudatus, assembly GCA_034698105.1. Taxonomy (NCBI): domain Eukaryota; kingdom Metazoa; phylum Nematoda; class Chromadorea; order Plectida; family Plectidae; genus Plectus; species Plectus exinocaudatus. The sequence continues at coordinate 16,229 of JAQGAX010000179.1, read as the reverse complement.
GATAGCCGATGCGCTTCATGAAATCGATCTCCTGCACGAAGTCGTTCTTCGCGAGATTGTCCGCGTACTCGGGGAGCTTCTTGACGGCTACTTCACAGTCTTCGAAATTCTGCGTGGCGATGCTCGGCTGTATTTTGCAGATTGGCGCTTTGCCCGCCACCTTGCCTAAAAATTGAAGCAGTTTTGGTTTGTATGAAATAATTTCTGAAGCTATACCTTTGAAGACGAAGCAAAACGCGCCAGAGCCCAGCTTTTCGTGCTCGAATATTTTCAGCTGATCGCTGGTCATCTCCCACGGATCCTGTTTGCTTAAATAGGAAACTTTAATATTACAGTTGATGAAACATTTGTAACTGGGCATTTTTGTGCTCGAACCATATGAATGCGTTATTTGAGTTTATGTGAGAGTATTCACTTCAGATATGAATAAGAACCCTTTCTGAAATAATAATCCTCTTATTTGCAGTGTTGCAGAAAGTTACTAAAGTAAAGTATTTTAGTAAAAATGTGGTAGGCCTCCTGTCCATCAATTGATATGACCATTGAAACGATGTTACTATCATGGTGATGACGTCGTTTCCATGGTAACTTCGAAAGATTGGCATGAAGCTAACCACAATTTTACTAAAATACTAAACTTTTTGTAACACTGCTTATTTCCCTTACGCAGTGCCACTGATTTCATGCTTATTCGCGACAACAAGACTCCGCGTAAACTTTACCAATTTTCACTGCCGGCAGTTTTCGGTTGATTTGTGTACTGATTTTTTCTTTCTATTTCGCTCATTCTCATATGCATCTTGTGCGACTGTTCGCTGTTGCCATTATTGCGATTATTTGCAGAGCCGTGCAATTTTGCAAAATAAGCATTGATTTGCTTCCGTCTCCGAAACCATACGAAACCACAAGTGGCGATCAACGAGATAAGAAGCAGGAATAGTCCGCCAGACACGTAAATCCAGACAACGTATCCAGCTGAATGATTCATGGCATATCATAAAAATTATTAAAGTTGAAAAATATGTTGATAATTTAAAATTTAGCAAGGTAGCAACTATTCTAGAAATAGACAAATCCATCTAATCCGATTTTGAATCTGGTTCAATGAATCGTTTTGGGACGAATCTTAATTCGATTCCTTCGAGATACGGTAATCCAGGAAAGAACCAATTAGGTTATGGTCAGGATCTGGTCGGGCAGTCCATATCGATGTCAGTAACAAGCGCTGCCGCAAGAATTCGAGCGACTTTCTTATTTTATTACACAAAGTCATCAAAAATTTTAATTAGTCGAAGTACTAAATTAGAGTTCACAAATATTGCAACTGCCAATCAGTGACGAACGACGCTATTTTGTTACATATTTAGGCAGTAGAGACAATTTTAGACCATATGAAGTCACTTTTAATTTGATTTAGTATTGGCTTACATGGTGGAGGTGACGAAGTAGTCGTATTGTGACTTCCTTTACAGTCCGGATGATATTCTCCTTCTTGGCACAATATGTTTGGTTCCGGATATGAATAAATGTCCTTTTTTGGCAATTTTATGGCCAGTAATTCATTTAGCGTAATTGGCAGACAATTGATGCTGCTCAATAAAATAAATAAAGGGCACAAAACTGCGCATAGGGACAGCATGGTCAAAAGATAGTACGGCGCAACGCCTAACCTTGCGAAAGAATGATGACAGAAATAATGGCTTAGTTTATTCATGTGTTATCAGTGTTCCGGCTTAGATGCGAGGCACTTATTGCAACCGAGTCTTGCTTGTAGTTAATCGATGACCCTTTAGCTTCCTTCCGTGCTCGGGCACTTGGCGCCAACGATGACGATATCAACGACCCAGACAAGGCAGCACATTGTAGATTTCGTATTTACATTTGTATTCGTTTACGTTAGCATTTATTTTTACTGTGCTCTCCAATGATAAGTTTTTGAGCAAACATACGTCATTGATTCGATGACATATTGTGTTCAAGCAGTCTTTGCAGTTCGCATCCATGGGTCTATTTCAAAATACTGTTGTCCCAAAACAGCTTCACACGGTATATGACCGAATAGAGCGCCTTTCAATTTGAGCCCCTCTTTCAAATAGATCCTCTTACGTCCAGAAAACGTAATGGTCCCCTTATCGATTTGGTTAATTAAGAGCGATGATCGCTTTCACGGACCATATGAAATATAAGAGCACTGGGGGGTTCTATTCGATCACGTACGACAATATCAATTACGAGAAGTGCGGCAAAATAGACTCTCTGTTTACTCGCGAATCCCATCACATTGCTTCCGAACCGGAGGTGGACGCTGGGGGACTGGGAACATCCCTTTAAGACGGCCCATATCCTAGAAGGTCAAAAGTTTGTGGTATGAAATTTTTTCAAATATATCACTAGCGATCAGTGTTTGTCTGGATATTTGAATTTTGTCTGCCTTCAATTACTGTAAGAGAGGTTGTGAACTATGTAGCAAAAAAAATTATTGCCTCCATTCACCAAAAGGATCCAAAATTTTTTGGAAAAATGATCCCTCCCAAGCCAGATCCATCCCCTTTTGGTCAATTCATCGGGCCCACTATTCCAAACAGGCTGCGCTGCGTGTAAACCTGCCCAGCCTGGGTCAACAATCGCTGCCGAGTATGAAGGGAAGAAAAATGACGCAACCCTTATGACTGTGCGTTTTCATTCCATACTCAACCAAAGTCGAATGCGCAAGTGTTATTCAGCAACCGATAACACTTGCGCTGTATGAGGAAGTGAATGGGCACTTTAAAACTGACGCCAAACAAAACACGCCCATAGTAAGGAAGAGATCATGCATCGGCTTCACAAGGAAAGTCGATTTACGGCAGAGGGGGAAGATGTTGTAGATCGACTGTTTGGTGTCATTCATTTGTTTATTGAAAATTCTGTCAAATACGCAAAATGATTGTGGGCGAGGCACAACGCGAGTGATACGGAAAGGATTTTACGAACGTTACTTGCACTTCACCAGTCTCGATAGGCAAGCAATTTTGGTTAAGAACTTGAAATCGCAAAATAATTGCAAAAAAATGAATCGGTTTGAAATTTCATTATTTTTTGCAGAAGTGGGAGCATTCGATTAGATGGCTCAATGCAGCAGCAATCCACAAATTATAGGGCAGTGCAGCAATGTGTCCTGCTGTCTGCAAAATCTGTGGGTAGATCATGAAGGGTTAGACCAGTAGACCAATATGAAAAGCAGTCATCGAGCAAGCAAGAACCTCCAGCTGCATTTTCTTCCTCTTCCATTACTCATGCAAATGGAATAAACGTCATTCAAGATATCCATTGAATCACAATCTGTTCATCTTATAATATGATGATTCATAACTACCAAGAAACACTGGGGCACTCATTCACCTAGTTGATTCGGTCGAACGGCCAAAAACTGAACTCATCGCCCATGCGTACGAGACAGGACGCCCACACGGGGTTAACTAACTAAACGGAAGACGGGGCTACTACCTGTTCGTTGTACGCTCATGAGTCAGTGCACTGAACGCATGAATGCTGTTATAAGAATCACCTTGAGATTCGCGCGCGTGTAATTTTCAACCCGCGGCGAGTTACCCGAGTACGCGCAGTGCGCGTGGTTTGAGTCACCGCGCCAGGGTCGCGTCCCCTTGGTCAGCGCCATGTCCCACCTTTCTACAACCACTCTTTTTCTGCTTTTTCCAACAGCTTTATTAATAGCTACCCTCGCAGCAGCGTCGCAGTCGGAATTCGTCAAAGTCACAGATGAAATATCAGAAAATAGAGTGAGTTCGTTTTCGATTTGATTTGCGTATTATGAATTACTTAATAAGGCATTTGAATACACAAAACAAAGGAACCAAAATCAGTTGCAAAACATTTTGTGCTTAAGATAAACCCGATCGGTCTTCACTCATTTAACGAGTTGGTTCTGCATCGGCGGGTTGGTTGAACGAAATTAACTCAAGTTGTTGCCATCGGGTGAAACGTACTGGACAGTCTCCTGTCATTGTGGAAAAATAGACATAAGCCAGCCCATCCCATTCAACATCATGCATCAAATTTTGCTGCGCCACAAAAACCATTTTCATACCGTACCTATTTTAGGTAAAACGCGCGACGGTCACCAAAGATGGCGCAACTAATCTCGGTGATCCTCTTCCGGACTGGTCCGCCGATGTCACGCTGGACGGAAACGTGCGGTACTTGCAAGCTTTAATCATGGTGGATGCTCAAGTGGTAAGAAAAATACTACTTCTTCCTTATAAGAATTACGACCATTTCAGGCCAATTTTTACGATTATTCATTGGACAAAATCAAAGCTGGTGTCACAGATCTCCTGCGTTATGCCAACTTTGTAAGTATTGCCTGTCATCTAACAATCACTTGACCGCCATTGACCATTGATCATTGCACCATTGACCGCTTTGTCGATGACTACGCGATTGCCATAGAAGTTTCTGCGCGATCATGACAAAAGTATAGTCACAATGCAAGAAAACCGGAATTTTGTAATTGACGAACATAAGTCCTCCAAAATAATTATATGTCCCAATAGATTGGGTAACAATGGCAGTTGTATCACTTACATGTAGTAGCTTTGCATTAGAGGATGCCATTGAGGATGGGGACGGGGGACGCCAATCGTTTCCGCATCGGTATGGTGCCATCTGTACTACAAAACCGACCGAACAAACTATATTACAACATAATTATCAGTTGCATAATTAGTAATGTAAGCAGTTACGCAGATTTCCGAGAGGCTTCCTTTAATTAAGTTCGATCGTTCAGGCATCTCAATATTCGTAATTACAAAGAGATTTGTAAAGTTTTGGGCGGTCTTAAGCCTGATTAAAGGAAAAGCAAACCGCATACATAATTTTAACCAGTGATATACATTATCTTTATCACTTGAACTTCAGTATCTCTATCAACTCGACCTGAGGATAACTGTGGTTGATGTGTCTGTATTGAACAAAAAGAACGTGTCGCTCGAAAGCTTCCTCGACTTTCGCAATAGCATCATGAAGGACCTGCCCGAGCACGACTTCGCCTTTCTCATGAGCTACCACTATTATGGCGGCGTCGCTTACGTCAACGGAGTCTGCGGATATTCGGCGGTTGGCATATGTGGGGTACGGTACTTGAAGTTCGACTATTATGCAGTGGCTTGTGCCGCAAGGGACGTTTTGGCGGGAAGCAAGCTGATTGGCTGTTGCCATAGAAACAGCCAATCACCAAGCTTCCCGCCAAAGGCCCCTCCAGCTGCGCACACCGATGCTATTAAGCAATATGAAATGCCAGTAGAGAGGAGTGGACAGAAGGCATCCCTCGGCTCGCCATTTATATTTGTCCTCCTCTGTTCCAGTTTAAATGGTTCAAAATTTAACTTAGGCTACCTTTGGAATATCAAATTTCTTGATTCTTTGCCCTAATGTTTCGGTTTCTTTCCTGCGCCCGCCGATCTGACATGGGGTGGCAAATTTATGACACGAAATATATTTCTGAAACAAAAAGAATGTTTTATATGTGATTGAGCGCAGTACAACAGCAAAACTTCTAATTTCCGCAATATTACCACAGATTACCTCTTGCTTCATTTCAGTTCTTCCCAGAACGTCCGACCGAATATGCGGGCGTCTTCTTTCACGAGTTGGCACATTTACTGGGAATGTCCCATGATGGAGTGGCTCCTTGTCATTGCAAAGATCAGAAACCGGGAACTTGTCTGAAAATCGAGTACGTTTGAAATTTGACCGAATATTTGCGTTGATTAGTAGCGTTTGTTAATGGGAACTGCTCGCGAACTTGACAAAAACAAGATTCATCCCCTTGGAATGCAAAAATGACCCACTTGTGGGGACATTGAACCAGATGACTTGTAACCAGGCGCGGTCGCCTACCCTCCCCTCCCGAGTGGTCAGAGCCCCAATGGCTTCAGACACCCGTTACAGGTCTGCTTTGAACCATAAGCAAAAAATATCGATAAATGCAAAAATCAGAATACTCTTTGTCTACTATAAGTCGCAATCCTTAAACATGTTCAATTCCTTTCAATTATTTTTCAGCGGTTACATCTACGACTGCAGTGTGCAAGCGCTGGCTAACATGCTACCTGATTCGCAGTGCATTCAAACGTTGCCTGAATCACTTGCAATGACTACAGTCCCAATGTGCGGAAATGGAATTAAAGAAGATGGCGAACAATGCGATTGCGGGCCGGAAAAGTACTGCAGAGAATGGAACTGCATAGCGGCGAAGTGCGAGCAGAAAATCTCCGATTTCCTACAGTATCTCATCTTATTCTTCGCCGTTTTGGTTGGGGTCGGCGTGGCCTACCTGGCTATTTACCTCAACTACATTCGACCGCACAAGAAGCCGAAAATCAAACGGCCAAGAATCGGTCGAAATTTGTCATCGGTGAAAATCGAGACGCCCTCGCTAGCCAAGGGCCTAAAATTGCAACCAGTCAGAGTGGCTCCAGTGGCCACGCCAATCAGAGCAGCGCCCGCCCCGCCTGTGCCGGCACGACCACCGAATGCGGCAATTCAAAATGTAGCGGGAACTCAAAATGGCGCGCCAATTCAAAAGATGCGACCGGAGATCAGTGCGCCAGTGGCAACAATCGTGGCCAGCAAAAAAGTGACACCTGATGTTCCAACGCGACCGCAACCACCTCCATCGGTTCATCCGGTTCCACCCAAACCGACATTGCCTCCGATTTATACGATGCCTACGCTCCCACCGAATTTTATTCGTGAAATTGTGGAAGCGAAAGAAACATCGCTAAATAGCGAGCAAACTAATTTGGCTCACGTTGAGCCACAATCGCCAATCACACCACAACAGAATGGCCCTCCTCTACCATGGAAACCAAAGCCGAACGTGTCCTTGCCGGTTTTACCCAAACCGCCACCAGCAGCACTGAAACCGAAGCTTCCCGAAAAGGCACCTGTCGGATTTGCTCTTCCACGTCCTCCTTCATCTGCGCTGAAGCCTAAACTAACGCTCGCCATGAAACCATCGCAATCGGGCGAAGAAGAGGAAAGAATTTATGATGTGCCCCCTCAAAGAGATGAGGCCTCACCTGGTGCGGCAGTCAACAATCTGGTCAAGCTGTTCGAGACCTCCAAGTCTGCAAACACATAAATGTTACGATAATTGATTCAAATCTCATTTTGCCCTGCGTTCACTCTATTTATTTATTTGTACTTGAAGAAGGCATTTCAGAACGCGTCTGTTCCGGTGTCCTTTTAAAAACTGATGCGCATAATTGTTGGAGAGGCGAATACCGGTTACAGTACACCTTCGAAGTATTCGGGGGAGAGAGCGTATTCTTTCACAGCAATAATTGTTGTAAATTTGCTCAAATCTCAAAGTACGGTGCAAATCTTTGCTGTCTGTATAGTTTAGTTGTTCTGAAAGTTGTATATTTTGTCGGTTTCATGTTATAAACATATTTGTTGACTGTTGAATTCATCTGCCAAGCTAGACATTGCTAAATACCGTATTTATTCGATTACAGTCCCACTCTTAAATAAAGCCCCAGTCTCGATTACAGCCCCAGAGTTTAAGTATGATCATTGCCCAGAAACTTTTTGGCACGCCGTTCGCCTGACAGTTACAAGCCTTTTATTAAATCAAAGCTAAATTTCTTTATGCGTTTTCATCAATAACGGCAATAACAACGAAGAAACACTTGAATGCTTATTCAAGCTTACTTTGTAAGGCAAACTAATCGTTCGAACGCAAAACTCGCCCACGATGTTTAACTAAACAAACAGAAGACAACGGGCGACTATCAGCGATATTCACGAACTGGTGGAAGGAAGAATTAGATGAGTTTGAGCATGCTTCCATAAATTGTATAATATTTCCGGACCAAATCCAGGCAAGGCTCCAACTGGGCAAAATTCGGGGTCGGAATTTTTTGGAATAATGCCAGATCGGTTTCACTAGCTACTTCCTGTCCTTTGAGCGTGCATGAGTCAGTAGTGCACAGAGCGCATGAATCGTTGTCATAAAAGTCACCTTGAGATACGCGTGCGCATCTAATATTCAGCCTGTCGCGAGTAGCCCGCAATACGCGCAGTGCGCGAAATTTTTAGTCATCGCGCAAGAGTCGTGCCCCCTTGATCCGCGTCATGCGCCCCCTATTTACCACCACGCTGTTTCTGCTTTTGCCAGCCGCTTTTCTTACCCTCACAACAGCATCGCAGTCGGAATTAGTGAAAGTCACAGACTTATTTACAAGTGATAGAGTGAGTTTCGTTTTCAGTTCGGCGGGAAAGGATTCACCATGTTAGCACAAAAGGCATTTTTATTGGTTTAAAATTTTGTTTTGGATTATGATTTAAATGTATTTTTAGAAAAATAGACTTCAGCCGACCCATCCCACTCAAAGCTGCCCCAAAAATTTTAATACCGCACTTATTTCAGGTAAAACGCTCGCTTGTCGGAGAAAAAGGCGCAGTTAATCTGAGAGAGCCGGTTCCGGATTGGTCTGATGCGAAATTAGATGGGAAAGTGCGCTACCTGCAAGCTTTAATCATGGTCGATGCTCGAGTGGTACGATAAAAATACTTCTTCTGGAGAAACACGTTCATTTCAGGCGGACTTTTACAGTCATTCATTGAACAAAATCAAAACTGGTGTTACCGATCTCCTGCTCAAGGTGAATTTGGTAAGTGCCGCTTTTTCTCATAAATAAATTACAAGGTTTTCCGAAAAAACCGCTGTTAAAATGACTTCTTTTCCTTTAGTTCAATAGTTTCTTCCCGCCGACAGGTTATCGGAATCGGTGGCCAAACGGAGGCTATTTTTGTTTCGATTTGTCCTATAATCTGCCCTGAGGAGGGAATTTTTGTACTAAATAAGGAAAATCCATAATGAACTTGTCAGTGTTCACTGCTCTACTTCCAGTATCTCTATCAACTCGATCTGAGGCTAACTGTGGTTGATGTGTCTGTATGGAACAATAGCAACGTAACGGTCGAAGAATTCCGTACCTACCGCAATAGCATCATCAAGGACCTGCCCGAGCACGACTTTGCCTTTCTCATGAGCTATCACTATAATGGAGGCATCGCTTTTCTCAACGTCTGCGGAAATGCAGCAGTCGGCATTTGTGGGGTACGATATTTAAAACTTCAGTATGGGACTCGGCCATGCTCACCTTAAAGTGGGTACATACAGTATATACAAATGCCAATTTCCTTGGACGAAATTCTTGCTTCTGCATAGGATTCAATTATCGCCATGTGAACGGGAGTAAATATACACCTTATTTTCCCTAACAGTACGATTTACCGTACTATTTTTAGCGCCGAAAAACTTGGGTAATTGCGAAAAGATTCAAACTTCTTCGACCTTATTCAAGAAATTTTCCAAAAATTGCCAATTGAAAGGTGTAAAAGTGTTCTTTGACGTAGATGCACACAAATAACGCATAATTTCTCTAGTATGGTGACTTAAGAGATTAGGGGTACCGTACATTCATTCGAAAAATAAGCTAGGGAAATGCCAATTGTCTGAGATACCCGACCTCACTCTTACCGCAAAATATATGACATAAAACACGCCACATTTAACCAACTTCAGCGAAAGGTATTGCCGAAACAGAAATCGCTAATTTCGTGATATTGGTACTGCATTTCGCAGCGAAAATTTCCAACAGTAAAGTCGTGGCCTATTCCATGTGTGTCAGCCAATCTCGGACTTCATCTAGCCCAGTATAATTAGCTTATAAACGTTATAAGCGCACTTTAATTACTATACCCAGTTCCATTCTCTCAATATCCGGCGATCTCACTATATTATCTTTGACCCACCACCGCTTAATTTTGCTTCATTACAGTTCTATCCCGACACCGGAGATCCAGCCGACTACGCGGGTATATTCTTCCATGAACTGGCGCATATCCTGGGCATGCCCCACGATGAAACGGCTCCGTGTGAATGCAAACAGCAGAAATCTGAAACTTGCCTACAGATTGGGTGCGTTTATTATTTAACACAATCGTGTCGTAAAGTTAAGTAATACTTAGCGATACTCAGCACTATGCTTCATAACGGACTTAAGTATTATTTAACTTACGAACCGTTTACGAAACGATTGTGTTACCGGCCCATTATACCGTACTGAACAAGGTCATGTTACTTAATAAATTTGTACAAACGATTAGGGGAGTTCGCATTGCGCTATTGCAACAAACAGTTTGCTTACGATATTATCGTGAATCGGTATTTCTTTTCGAAATTATTAAAGCCAAATTCGAGCGTCACTTTCAAAACAAGGGGCAACGTTTCTAAGGGCAAAGAATGTGCTGTATTGGTTTCGTTTTCAGAACGATTTTCAATAACAAAACGTAACCATTTTGGAAACTGAAACCTTTTTACCATAGCATACAATTTCAGCGGCTTTGACAAGAACTGCGCGGTACAGGCGCTGGTCAATAAATTGCCAGACTACCAGTGCATTCAAACGCTGCCGGAAACGCTTGCAGAGACAACAGTCCCAATGTGTGGAAATGGCATTAGAGAGAATGATGAGCAGTGTGATTGCGGACCGGAAAAGTACTGCAAAGAATGGAATTGCAAACCGGCGACATGCGAGCAGAAGATCTCTGATTTCTTGCAGTATCTCATCGTATTCTTCACCGTTTTGGTTGGAATCGGCGCGGCCTACCTGGCTATTTATGAGAACTATATTCTACCGCACAGGAATCCGAAAATGAAGCGGCAAAAAAATAGTCCAATTTTGTCATCGGTAAAGACTGAAATACCCTCGCTGACAAACCGGCAACCAGTCAGAGCTGCGCCCGCCCCGCCTGTGCCGGCACGACCGTCGAACGCCGCAATTCAAAATGTAGCGGGAACTCAAAATGGGGCACCAATTCAAAAGGTGCGACCGGAGATCAGTGCGCCAGTGGCGACAATCGTGGCCAGCAAAAAAGTGACACCAGATGTTCCATCTGAACTGCAACCGTCATCTTCGGTTCAACCAGTTCCACCCAGACAGGCATTACCTTCGATTCATGCGAAGCCCACGCTTCCACCTAATTTTATTCGTGAAATTGTGGATGCAAAGGAAACATCGCTAAATAGCGAGCAAACTAATTTGGCTCACATTGAGCCACAAAAGCCACCACAGAATGACCGTGCTCTTCCATGGAAACCAAAGCCCACCGTGTCTGTGTCAGTTTTGCCCAAACCGCCATCTGCAACACTGAAACCAAAACTTCCCGAAAAAGCGCCAGTTGGATTTGCTCGTCCTCAACCGCCTTCATCTGCCCTGAAACCTAAACCAACGTTGGCCGTGAAACCGCAGCAATCAAGCGAGGAAGAGGAAAGGCTTTACGGATTTACTCTTGAAGGAGATGAAGACACACCTGGTGCCGGTGTTAACAAGCTGGTCAAGCTGTTCGAGGCCTCAAAGGCTGCGAACAAATAAACGTAATTTCTTCAACGCTCGATTTGCCTGGACACTGCCACGTTATTTTTTGTGCCCAAAGAAGGCATTTACTCAAAAAGCGATCGTTATTGTCTCTTTTATGAACGGCGTGCATATTTGTTGGGGCGAAATACCGGTACACTTCTGAGCATTCGATAGATACAGTGTAATCCTTCACACAATAATTTTATAAATTTGCTCAAATGTTAAAGTGTGGTGCGAGTGAATATTTTCTGTACAGATTTGTTTTTCTGAAAGTTGTGTTTATGAGAGATGTATGCCATAAACGTATTTTTTTAAAGTTGAATTTATATGCCGACTTGGACTGTGCTAGAGAAGTACAAGACCTGCTTCGAGTATCGATCGATAATTCCAATTGTTCGCATCATGGAATATTAGTATTGGCATATAATTGGTATTGCGTGCTATAGGATACAAGCAATTGGTGATGCGATCGATACTCGAAGCAGGTTTGAGATCTGTTAGTGGAAGCTGACAATAACTACATGCTCGCCCAATATGCAAGCCAAGTGATAAAATAATCATTTTGATCAGCATAATTAGAATTTGAAGGATTTAACCATGGGTCAGTTTCGTAAGTTGTTCTGATTCATATCAATAGCAATTGAGAAATACTTGGTAGCTGATTCACCAGCCTACTTGATAAGAATGCAGATTTTAGCGTTCCAAGAAAACACTCCCCCACGATGTTAAATTGAACTAACAGGACAGAACGAGCGACCATCAGTGATATTTATGAACCAGTCAAAGAGAATTTTCCTGGGAATGAGCATGTCTTCATAAACTGTTCGAATGGGACTTTTTAAACCTTGAATATTTCGAGACGGGTCCATGTAAGGCTCCTTCTCGACAGGCGGGCTTTCGTTGGAAAAAATGAGTCATTCCTGTTTCTAGTCACTGGCTACTTTCTGTTCATTGAGTGCACATGAGTCATTATTGCACAGTGCGCATGAATTGCTGTCATATAAGTCACATTGAGATCCGCACGCGTGTAACTTTCAACCCGCGACGATTTACCCGCAGTACGCGCAGTGCGCGTGGTTTGAGTCATCGCGCCAAGTTCGTATCCCATTGGTCAGCGCCATGCGCCACCTTATTACAACCACTCTTTTTCTGCTTTTTCCAACCGCTTTAGCTACCCTCGCAGCAGCATCGCAGTCGAAATTAGTGAAAGTAGACGACGTATTCATAAGAAATCGAGTAAGTTTCGTTTTCAGTTCGGTGGAGAAAGGATTCACCATGTTAGAATGAAAGGCATTTTTATTTGTTTATCGCAGCGCGCAACTTGTAGAAGAAAATGACAGAAAATTATTAGCAAGCGACAGCTGCAATATAATTATATTGTTCGAAGAACGGCTCGTGCTCGGTGAGCTTTAATAATTCTGCATTGGGCTGTGGTTTATGATTGTAAAAAGTAAACGTTTACCGATCCATCCTGCCACAAAAAATTTAATACCTATCTATTTCAGGTAAAACGTTCGCTAATCAGAGAAAATGGCCCATACACTCTCGGAGGGTCGGTACCGGATTGGTCTGATGCCAGATTAGATGGAAAAGTGCGCTACCTGCAAGCTTTAATCATGGTCGATGCTCGAGTGGTACGATAAAAATACTTCTTCTGGAGAAATCTGCTCATTTCAGGCCAATTTTTATAATAATGAGTTGGAGAAAATCAAAACAGGCATCACTGATCTATTGCGCGTGGTCAATTTGGTAAGTACCGCTATTTCTCATAAATGTTTTTCTAAGCGTACTAAAGACGGTGCTACCTATATTGCGCGAAAGATTTAGGAATAATTCCAGGTAGCCGAAAATTTGCGACTGTTCAATACGCCCGCTGAGGTAGTCGTGAGGGGGTATGGGTAATCGTGAATGCATTTTTGATAGACCAGTGAATCAACTGGCGTTCATTGTAATACTTACAGTATCTCTATCAACTCGACGTGAGGATAACTTTGGTTGATGTGTCTGTGTGGAACAAAAACAACGTATCGCTTGAAAACTTTCTCGCTTACCGCAATAGCATCATCAAAGACCTGCCTGAGCACGACTTTGCCTTCATCATGAGCTATCACTACGGTGGCGGCCTTGCTTATGTCGACGTAGCCTGCGGAAATTCAGCAGCCGGCTTGTGTGGGGTACGGTATTTGAAATTTCAGTATGGGACTCGGCCATGCTCACCTTAAAGTGGGTACATACAGTATATGCAATTGCCAATTTTTTCGGACGCACACTTGTAGGGGAGTCCCCTATGGATTGCCTGGACTCCCAACTCGAGAAAAAAACCTGAACCCCTGGTAATCGACCAAAAATTAGAAAAAATTTGCATAATGAGGCAAAAACTAATCATTTTTGAATTCCCGCCGATATTTTTGCCTGATTTTGCAAATTTTTTCCTGAACCCCTCAACTTTCGACACCCGTTACATGCATGCTTGGAAGTACCGCATTTCTTGAGTCTTTGCCCCCTTATTGAATTTCATTTGCTGCAATACTCTTAAATGCTAAAAAGATTACCTTTTGCTATTTATTTCAGTTCCATCCAGAGAACCCTGCCGAATATGCTGATATTTTTGTACACGAACTGGGACATATCCTGGGCATGCCCCACGATGTTCAGGTTCCGTGCGAATGCAAAGATCAACAATCTGGGAATTGCCTCCGAATTTAGTTCGTTTATTATGAAGAACTTTCTAATGACTATTATTTATAATGAATATAACTATGCATTACAAATAAATCGATTCCTGCTCTGCTTGAACGAATCGATCTAAAACTTGAACCACAAATACTTTAAATCGTGTTTTACATGTGTTAAATTTTCATTATATGCTCCTTGAATGGCGCTGACTTCCAAAAATTCATTTGAGTTTACCGAGCGAAGCTCAACGAACAAACATTCTGCGCTCAATTAAGCAAGTCGGTTACTGTAATTAAATATTCGAACCGCAGTAATGAAAATTCAAAGTTTGCGAACTTTCATGTTCAGTAACTTTATTTATTTTAAAAATAAATCATGTCAGTATAGTACACTTATTTTTAGCGGCTTTAACAACAACTGCGCTGTTCAAGCGCTGGTCAACAAATTGCCAAACTTCCAGTGTATTCAAACGCTGCCGGAAACGCTTGCAGAGACAACAGTTTCAATGTGTGGAAATGGCATTAGAGAGAATGGTGAGCAGTGTGATTGCGGACCGGAAAAGTACTGCAAAGAATGGAATTGCAAACCGGCGACGTGCGAGAAGAAGATCTCTGATTTCTTGCAGTATCTCATCGTATTCTTCGCCGTTTTGATTGGAATCGGCGCGGCCTACCTGGCTATTTATCAGAACTATATTTTACCGTACAGAAATCCGCAAATGAAGCGGCAAAGAAGTAGTCGAATATTGTCATCGGTAAAGACCGAAACACCCTCGCTGACAAAACGGCAACCAGTCAGAGTAGCGCCCGCCCCACCTGTGCCGGCTCGACCGCCGAACGCCGCAATTCAAAGTGCTGTGAGAATTCAACATGGCGGGCTAATTCGAAAGGTGCGACCGGAGATCAGTGCGCCGGTGGCGACAATAGTGGCCAGCAAAAAAGTGACGCCAGATGTTTCAACTCGACCAAAACCGCCTTCATCTGTTCAACCGGTACCGGCCAAACCGACATTGCCTTCGATTCATACGAAGCCTGCGCTCCAACCCAATTTTATTCGTAAAACTAAGGATGGAAAAGAAACGTCGCTAAACAGCGAGCAAACTAATTCAGCTCATATTGGATCACAAAAGCCACCACAGAATGACCGTGCTCTTCCATGGAAACCAAAGCCCAACGTGTCTGTGTCCGTTTTGCCCAAACCGCCATCTGCAACACTGAAACCAAAACTTCCCGAAAAAGCGCCAGTCGGATTTGCTCATCGTAACCCTCTTTCATCTGTCCTGAAACCTAAACTAATGCTGGCCGTGAAACCGCAACAACCAAGCGAAGAAGGCAAAAGGATTTATGATGGGCCCCCTCAAAGAGCTGAGGTTTCACCTGGTGCCGGTGTTAACAATCTGGTCAAGCTGTTCGAGACCTCAAAGGCTGCGAACACTTAAACGTTAATTTCTTCAACGCTCAATTTACCTTGACACTATCACTTTACTTATGTGTGCGAAAAGACGATGCTCCAAAAGCGATTGCTTGTTTATGTGTCTATTTTAATAACGTTTCGCATATTTGTTGGGAACGAAATGCCGGCACGCTACAATTCCGAATATTCGATGGAGATAGCGTATTCCTTCCCACAATCATTGTTATAAATTTGCTCAAATGTCAAAATGTGGTGCGAGTGGATATATTTGTACAGATTTGTTGCTCGGAAAGTTGCATTTATATCGGTTGCATGCGATGAACGTATTTGCTGAAAGTCTGTCCAGCCGTCGAGAATCGCCATCAGAAAGCGAAATGCTGAGAGCGCTTGTAAACTTGCTACTGAAACCAGCAAAATGAGGAATTTCGTCCTTTTCTCCTGTTTTTTTGTTGTTGTAGAAAGTCAACTCGTCATTCCCATAATTCCCGTCATTTAAGAGGAATGTCGATGGGGTTCTGACGAAAAACGCTAAAGCGGAAATTTTTAAATTGATAAACATCGATTATTTCAACGTTTGCAAAATCCCAATCTAGCGGTTTCTCGTCAGAACTCCCATCGATATGCCTATGAGATGAACTAGCTTTAGGTCGCAGTCATAGGTGTAACGAGGGGGGGTCCAGGGGGGGGGGGGGGGGGGGGGGGGGGGGG
>JAQGAX010000178.1:0-21484 GCA_034698105.1 Plectus exinocaudatus | reverse complement strand
TACAATAAAAAAGCCGACCATTTTTTATGATCGGTGAATTAATTTAAGGAAGAGGCCTTGATCTGCACAGTGGTAAGTACGCAGGTTGATTAATTCAGTTGTCTAAATTTCTGTTTTATGAGGAACAAAAGATAAAAAAGTTGCGCAAAAATTTCATCGAACACCAGTCGATCAATTTAATTGACATTTAACGATTGTGCGGATTAAGGGAGCTTCTTTAAATTAAGCTAATTGCTCATTGAAATAGGTATAGCCATTTTTATTCTGTGATATTTGAAATCGCGTCTTAGGTACTGCGCATGATGACTCTGTAATGATCTTTTAAAGGAGGCATCGAGGCAGTGAGATGCGGACGATAGCATCATTGACATTAGGGCTTCGCTGAGTTTTTCTGTTGCAATCCAGTTTCGTGAAGAGTTTAATTTGCGGCAATGTCAGTATAACAACTTTAGACGATGTTGTCGTAAAATTCAACGAGCGCGAAGGAAGCGAAGATTTCGACGCGAAAGACTGCTCCAGCAAAGAACAGATTCGCGAGTCCGTTGAGCAGAACGCCAATGATAACAAGGAGGCTGACAAAAACAGCACTGAAGCAGCCCAAGCGTCCCAGTCCCAAGAAAGTCATGGAAATCCTGACACCAAGCAATCGCCCGAGACTGGCACTACCGATTTTCAAACTAATAACATTGAAAAAGAGAAGAGAAGGGAGACAGCAGAAGACAAAAAAGAAGATAGAAAAGATCAGAACACACAATTATCTGAGACTGATACAGTACCTCAATCAAAAGAAGATGAGCAGTCTGATGAAACGACAAAGAAAGAAGAAACAGATGGCAGTGGGTGGAGCGCAGTGAGGGAAATGATTGATAAAAAAGAATTCAGCAGTGAAGGCAAAGTGGAAGACAGTCATCAGCAGTCTTCATTCAAATCAGCAGCTATAATCAGCGAGAAGGCAGAAAGTGACATAAAATGTAGTACTCAGAAGGCAACGAAGTCAGAAAAGGAAGACAAACCGAGCACTGAAGCGAAGGTAATTGTCAAGAACATCGAAGGAAACGCGAGCGAAAATACACAAAGATCTTCCTCTGCATCGCAATCGAATGATGCTGCAAAAGCGGGAAAAGGCGAACCCAGCGATGAGCAAAGTAAGCGAGCGGACGCCGACGAGAACTCCAAAGTTGGCAAAGATTGTGAGAATCATGCGCGTAAGCGATCATTTATACCGACCAATCCGACCGACCTGCCGGAAAGCGAACGAGCGGCATGGTGGGACAATTTGGAGAAAGATGCGGCAATACGAGTCAACGAACTTGCCAAGAACGCCACCCCCATGACACCCGCGCAACCCGTGGAAGCACTTGATAATGACGGAAAGGCAAACGAAAAAGGAGAGAAGGTGCCTAATTTTTGCTTAACCCCGTGGAGGCGGATCTTCAAATACATTATCATGGCAAACAGGAAGTCAGTAAAAGCTACCAGCCGCTAATCTCAAAAATTTGGACGATAAATAATAAACATTCAGTCAATAGCCATTTTTAATGAAGTAACAGCCTGAAAATATCACCGCCGCTCTTAGGGGGGTTGCGCAACCCTCCAAACGTTCCGACCCTCCATTCTATTCAGTGTAAACCTCAAAACTTTTCCCGCCATTTCGTGGCAAAATTGCAACCCCCCAGAATTTTTGGCCAAGGATGTAGGACCCTCTGGAGGGAGGTTACTCGACCCCCTCATTCTACTGTTAAACCCCAAAAATTTTCACCACATAGTTGACGACCTTTTTTAAGACGAAAGTCGCCAAAATCCAACTTTTGCAAAACCCATGCATCTCTTACTTTCATCGAAATTGTTGCGACCCTCATACGTCACGCCAAAGTTGTAGACCCCTCTGGGGGGGGGGGGTTGCGCGACTTCCCCGCGACCCCCACTGCCCACCTCTGCCATGGCCCATACCAACTCCTGTGGTAACTTAATAGTGTGCAGGTCGAAACCATTGGCAACAGCTTTGTCACTTTAATATGTGCCACTGATATTGCTTCAAATCGATTAAGCTATTACAATTATTTCTAGGAGAAATCTGCGAACGGCAATGACAAAGAGAGCGTTAGCAAAATTACAGATTCGGGAGATAAAAGAAACGTGGTTTCAAACAACGACAAGAAAACGGTAGAGTCGCCGGCCGAAATCTCAGAAAACTTGAAGAGTACTCCAGGAGACAAAAAAGAAAGCAAACCTGCTAACCAAAACCCAATACAAACGACGGCCAGTGACGAACCGAACCAAGCGGGAAAATGTGTGAACAATAGCGAAGAAAGCAAATCACAATCCAAAAACCCACAGGAAGACAGGGAAAATGAAGGAAAAGAGAAGCCTGTGGAAGCAAGCGATGCTGCTAAACAAAACTCGACGGAAACCGCCGAGCCGAGCGCAGCGGATCGTCCTGCACCAGAAGACGGTAAAGATAACAAGAAAGGAACGGCGAGCATCCAGAATAAGCCTGAGAACGAGATTCAGAAAAGCAATGAAGCAGCAACGCACAGCGGAGCTGAAAACTTTTCGACATCCAGTCTGGAGCGCTCGCTTTATTGAGCACTTCTACGCTACAGTGTAATCAAGCTGCTTGTCTTTGCCTGCGCGCACCTTTCTGGTGGTCATTTTTATCCAAGGCTACGGCTAATCAATTTAATACCCATATTCTCACATTGGATCGATAACACAATTGTGTCGTAGAGTTAAGTAATACTTAGCGATACTCAGCGCTATGCTTCATAACGGACTTAAGTATTATTTAACTTACGAACAGTTCACGAAACGATTGTGTTACCGGTCCATTAACCGACCAGAGTTCACCATGCATACGTATTTTGCTGTGCAACGTGTTTGCTTGTCTACTATTACTGAATTACTGTATTATCATTCAATTACACCTGCTTACGTAAGTTTGCAGGAGCATACATGCTGTTCGCCATTTGTTACATGAAATTGGTTCACACTTTGAAAAAGACACGCGTAAATATGCCATAATGAAAAGAGTAGCAAAGCCCGGCCTTGTGGAGGAACTATTAAACATGTTTCTAAAGCGCAGAATACAATAAACGCCTGTCGCTTGCCGTATGTTACATTTACGCGCGCCGATTAGAGGATACTCGATCAAAATATCGAGGCCCAAATATCGAGGAACAAAATATCGACGGATAAAATATCGAGGAGACAAAATATCGAGGTCTCATTTTGTTGGTCAACATTGCAAGCAATTTTGGTTCACTTCGAAGACAGACTGCATCACAATGCGCGATTGACTTATCACTGACAAGACAATAGGCAAACGGAAATATGACGGGTATCAATAATCACAAATTATTGAGTACCAAGTCACTCTCATTTCGTGTTCACTTGCATCCGGTCGTCAACTTCATTACTATAACCGCGATGACTATGACCGGTAAATAAATAATTTTGGATCAGGGACCTTTACCAAATGACGAATTGAGTTGTCGAAGTTGATGACCGGAATTATATCACACAAAATGGTAGTTGAACCAAAAAATGAGGCCTCGATATTTTGTTCCTCAATATTTAGGCCTCGATATTTTGTCCCCTAGCCGATTGGAGGTCGATTCATCACTTTATTATACGGGAAATTTTCTCCGCGGTTCTTTTAAAAAAGGTTTGCTTGTCATTGCCTAGTCTTCTTTTGAGACCTTGGTCACAAAGCGAGGGGGTTAGGTAGACTAGCCTATCCAATCTAGTGTATTTTCACTTACATGTATGACTGCAACACCACTTGTTGATGATATATTACAGCGGTATCACAACCAAGCTCGGTTAAGTGCAGCTTTTAGCATGAACGCGAGAAGCTTTTATTTTGGTCCTTTGATTTCTTGTACCATACGATCAGCTTTAAGTATCGTCCACGCCTCAAGCACTCGCCAACGTTTAGAAACAAAGATTCGATACGAACAGGCAGAAATTAGCCAGTAATTTAGGCTATTTCGGTTCGTTCAACTGAAAATATCACTTAACAATCTACTATTTAGTATGTATTGAAGATGAGGAAGCAATTTGACTATTCGGTGATCTGATCTGTTTAATCATAACCGTCGGATCGTTACGTTGAGTCCCGTTTGCTCATTAACTGTCAAAGGAGCTTATTATTCCTTCTTAAGCATAAAAATTCAGTAGCAGTGAAAGGTTAACTGAGTAGAGTAGGTTTTCATTTAGACTCAGCAGCGTTTATAATGACTGCAGTATTAATTCTAATTACAGAAGTTATTTGGGATTGCTGCCCCACTCGTGTATAAGCTCCTTGCTGTATATCGTCTGCTCATTCTCGAAATACGTACATGTTTCTCTGAACCATAATCAGCGATCAGTCAAACCAGAATACCGTACTCGAAGATACCGTACTCGAAGATACCGTACTCGAAGATACCTTATTCGAAGATACCATGTACTAGAACGCGCAGAAATAGTGCCACAGTGGGCAGAGGTAGGCTAGGGGTAAATTGGAGGTGTAGTGCACCGCCTAATATTTATTCTACCGTCTATATTCCACCCATTCTCATTTAATTTTTCTCGGAACAACAAACAACGTATCCGAATATACTGTAACAGAATGCTAAGGAAATTGAAAATTCCAGTATGTCTACCTCCTTTCGGTTGTTTTTATCGCCGCGCTGACATTAAAACACCGTCATTGCTATGGGCACTATACATACCTGTAACCAGGGGGGGTCCAGGGGGTCACCCCCTCCCCAGCCAGGGGTCCGACCCCCCTGGACCCCCCCCTGGCCTTACCCCCTCCCCCCCCCCGAGAAGGTCCAGACCCCCCTGGCTTCGGACACCCGTTACAGGTATGGCACTATATGCTTTGGAGCAGAGATAGCCACGGGTTTTTGTCTGGGGGGTGATATGACGTCATTTTTTTGGAAAAAGTGCCATTCTATCCAGTGTAAATTTTTTTCCCTGATCCTCTGTGGGAGTGATTTTCATACAAACCCATTTTTCGATTCGGGTGATTTGGGTGCCTGTGGGGGAGATATACCCCCTCATACCCCCCTCGTGGCATTGTCTGCTTTGGAGGTCGCGAACTTGCGAACAGTGATTTTTGTATTCATTTAGACAGTACGAGTTGGAAAAGTGCGGAATATCATTGATTTATAATGTATGATTTGGAGAATGTCAATGACCTAGTCAGGTTGCTCGGCAATCTGCTTCTTCTGATTACGCTGCCGATCTATATCTCACTCATGCTGACGCTGATCAAGTATCGAAGAGACGACGGTTTGAACAGTGCGTTCTTTCGGTTGACGCTTAGCAACGGAGTGGCAGATATCTTACAAATTTTCTTCCTGTTGCTGGGAAGGGAGCTGGCCTATTCGGGATGGCTTCCTGAACCGTACATTTGGATGGGCAACATGGCAGCCCGTATCCACTTCTCAGCCGGCAGATTCCTGGGCGTTGTGCAATATCTGGGCGCCCTTTGGATTGCTTTGAATCGCTTAACGGCACTTCACGTGCCCCTCAGATACAAACAGGTTAGCGCAGCCGCATTCATACTCGAAAGTAAATAACGTGAGGCAATGTGACAGTAATGGGCGTTGCCGACCCAAACTCGATGTCGGGTCACGACCCGACCGACCCGAGTCGGGTTCGGGTCAGCCCGATAGCCTATTGGTCAGGTTCGGGTCGGGTTCGGGTCGAATAATTTTATTTGAGTCAGGTTCGGGTTGAATCGGGTCGGCCCGACCGACCCGACGAACCCAGCGACCCAACAAATTATCTTAGCTACTGGAAAATGAGAGTAGTATTTCGTCTGCGAAACGTGCGACGACGACTGTATTTCATAAAAAATTTGCGATGCAGCAATTTTTGAGGTTCTTTATAGCATGTTCACAAAACTCGGGTCGATTTTTGCCATCGGGTTAGTCGGGTTTTGTCGAGTTGATCGGGTTTGGACCGACCCGACGCTCTTGTCGGGTCGTCGGGTCGGGCTCGGGTTGAACGATTTTTTTGGGTCGGGTTGTCGGGTCGGCCCGACGGCCAGGAGTCGGGTTCGGGTTGGGCTCGGGTCAACTAATGAACCTTGAGTCGGGTTCGGGTCGCGTCGGGTCGGCCCGACGCCCATCACTGCAATGTGAGGCCGGACTATGGCTGTACTCGGCATTAGTTAGGAGCGGAGTTTCTAGATGCCCTGTGAATTGCTTTGAATCGCCTAACGGCACTTCACGCTTCCATCAAATACAGGGTGGGTGGAAAGTAACGTTACAACTTTTATTTTGAATAATTCTGTCAGAAAGGCACCGATTCAGCTAAAATTCAACACTTTTACGCTCCCAGTGTTGCGGTTTTTTTCAAAAAAAAGTTTGCCAAATTTGATCAATTATTGGTCGAGAAATGGCAGAACAAACGCGATGTCTCGTTTTAAGGCGATTGCCTGCACAATGCGCTGAGTACGGTACTGCGCGAAGCGCGCGCGCGAGAGAGAATGAAGTCACATAAGTTATGTGACATAACCGTAAAAATATCCTTTTCTGAAAGATAAAACAAATGGCAAGTATGAGAAAAAAGAACATTTGACATCGCGAATAAACACATAAAGTGAACAAAATGTTTGCCGTTCTGCTCAATGTGCACGCAATCGCCTTAAAACGAGATATCGCGTTTGTTCTGCCGTTTCTCGACCAATAATTGATCATATTTGACAAATTTTTTTTTGAAAAAAACCGCAACACTGGGAGCGTAAAAGTGTTGAATTTTAGCTGAATCGGTGCCTTTCTGACAGAATTATTCAAAATAAAAGTTGTAACGTTACTTTCCACCCACCCTGTATAATCAGGTTCGCCGCATTTATGCCGGAAAGTAAATGACATCCTCGCAACGAACGCCCTGTGAGCGGTTACCAAGGTCGATAGGTTTAAAAGGGACCCCGAAGTGAAAATACTTGATGGTTTTAGACAGATAGAAGTACAGTAGAACCCGGATATAAGAGACCCGGATATAAGAGACTCTTCGTGATTTCCCGTGCTCTGTACTATGCTAAAACACAGAAGAGAACCCGGATATAAGAGACTTTTTGGCATCTGATGGAGCAAACATTCTAATTTTTCACTATTTTTTCTTAAAATGCTATTCATTTTTGCCTCAATCAGACCAACATTATGGTAAAACGCTCTAAAATAAGAGAATTTTGCCTGCGGCGCCAAAAATGGGGCCAAATCGGCTTATTTTATCATCATTATGGACAATACTCATAATTCAATTATCTAGTGGCCTTGAGCATAGTGCAAAACATAGTACCCGCATATAAGAGAAACCCGGATATAAGAGACTTTTTTCGATTTCCCCTGCATTCTCTTATATCCGGGTTTTACTGTATGTAGATTCCGAAAAACAACTTTATTTTTATAATTCGGCTCCGTGTTTGCAGAATTAATGTTCTAAGTTTGAATTCGCACACTTTTCTGGTCGTGGACTTGATCTGATACGTGACTTACATACTTCTATCTGTCTAAAAACCATCAAATTTTTTCACTTCGGGGTCCCTTTAAATTTAGATTACTAGTCCATTACAACGGCGCAGAGGAGTTTCGTTCTTGGAAGGCTATTGCTTTTCGCATATTCAGGGGCGTGCGCAGAGGGGGGGACGTGGGGGGGCGGACGCCCCCTTACTTTCGGCCGACGCCCCCCCCCAAGTTTTCGGCCGCCAAAAACAAGAGAGAAAGGTCCCCCCTTATCATTTTTTGAAGGCGCCCCCCACTTGGCCTCCACGCCCCCCCCAGTTGGTCGGGTCTGCGCACGCCCCTGCGCATATTTTTTGCGGCGGCGCTGAAACAGATATTATCGGTGCCATCGTCGTTAGCCAAACAAGCGGTGATCGATGGAACACCACATAAAGGTTTCTGCCACGTTTAGTCGATGTTTCTGAAGAATGCTATGGGCAATCGGTAAAACACTGAAAACGCTCCGATCACATGCTCCCACACACTGGGCAAGGCTAATTCCCCTTGTAGAATCTTGAGCAATCTACCGTAATCCTGTCCAGTGTTAATATTTTTTAAATATCACGTAATATATTGAGCACTAGGCACCTTTTGGCGCAGTGGAATCTTAGGCGCTACTTAGACATGCTTGCCCAGGTATGCTATGGGCAATTGGTAAAGTACTGAAAATGTTGCAACTTCATGCTCCAGCTAATGCGCGCCCTATCGCCCTAGCGAGCATGCTAGACGCGTCTTCTCTTTTTGAACGTGTGAGGCATGGACTCTAGCTGTGCTTTGCATTAACTGAGGTGCAGATTCGATTGTGTTGTTTGAAGCGAAATTTGTATAACAACAAATAATTTGGAGCGATTGTTCCTCTTCGGCGTTACAAGTGTTTTACTTTTAAAAGGCCTAGCAGTTGCAGATTTGGACGAGCAATATTACGCTTATTTTGCTGATCGCCATTCAGTGGGCAGTCGCAACAGCAAATATGCTTTATTTTACAATGAATCAAACCTTCACGATAAAAGTCGATTCGGATAACAAGACTGTGTTGTTTTCTTTTACCGGATACTACTTTCCTGAGCCATTCACCCCAACTTCGATCGCTGCATTCTGCCTAGTACTCATCTATTCTTTTATTTTCTCAGTGGCTCTATTAAAAACGGTTTGTTAGTCATTGTTTTCCTTGAGTCCTCGGTCGCGGTATTGTTGAAGGTTCGGCTCTCCGATCGGGTTAAATAACTGGGACGGGGCCCGTCGCCGAAATCAAGTCTTATAAATTTTGTTCAAAAACGTCAAATTCAAGCGTTGAACGTGCAAAATTTGCCTACTCTGACGATAGCTAACTTATAAGATGGCACTACTTTAAGTCGCAGCTATTCAGTGGCGCAAATGGGCATATTTTTGGACCCTTGTTTATCCCGGTCCCCGAAATTTGGTTTCCTTCAAATCACCGAAACTTCCCGTTCCCAGAATTTTCAAATCCCCGTCATGTAATAATCCTGCTCTCGACTCAATGCGTTATGTCCGAAGACTCAACCTAAGTCAATGGGGTCCTGAAATGACGCAGGGATCCCGACCAATGGGTTCGAAAAAGTGGGCGGGGCTTACTTCGGAACGATTGCAAAGATTTGAATTCCCGCGTAAGGACCCGCGACGAAAATACAACGATCGGATAGGGATACCCTTAGTGCACCCCAACATGGGCTAACCGTATCCTGAAATTCGACCGGGATCCAACCGACCGACACACGAGATCCAAAATGTGGGCGGGGCTGTCCACACACACACACACACACACAAATCTGTGTGTTATTGTATGTATGTCCGGGCGATTCGTTATATCCAGCGCAAACTGAAAAGTTTTCTTCGCTATTCAAAACGATTTCATTTCTCCTTCAGGCAACGAGACCAAGCCAAAGTTATGGGACCCTCGGGTGTGGGTAAAAATTCCCTCCTCCGAAGTTATCCCAACGTCCGTCGCAGCATGTTGCTTTTATTTTCCTATTCAATGGAAATTAGTTATAACGTTCAGCCTCAGTACGGGTCCACCTTGATTTGATCGCTATAACCGCTAATCGTAATTTTCAATCAGTCGGTTATAACTAACCACTGACGTTTTATGATTTTTGATGAGTCTTATTATATTGAAATAATTAGCTTAACTGTTACTCTAATGCTGCGTCAAATTGTGATCCCTCTATCCCCGTTTTATTTTGAATGGCGGATGGCGTTTTGGGACCGGTCGCCGTTGATCGCTATAACCAGTGATGTTCAGGGGCCGGCCCCTGAGTCCTGTCAGTTTTTCAGGCCCCGGCACCCGGCCCCTGCTCCTTCATTTCTTTTGGGACCGGGGCCGCCCCTCATCATCACTGGCTGTAGCCAAATTAGCGTTGTAACACTGGGGCCTATTTCATAAAACTTTTGAGAGTTGAGAATTTAGTTTGCTTTATCACGTGAAGAATTGAGACTTAGGTGAAGAAATCCAACTGAGTCTCAATTTGCACCTTTGAAAACACAGACCGAAAAAAGAAAGATTGTTTCCGGTAGATGTGACCGCAGTTTGAACGTAATGACTGGGGCCTATTTCATAAAACTGTTTAGAGTTGAGAACTGAGTTTGCTTTATCTGAGTCTCAATTCTGCACACGATAAACGCACTCAATTCTCAACTCTCAACAGTTTTATGAAATAGGTCCCTGATCTGAATGTTATGACCACTTCAAACCACTTGTGTTTTAGTTCCTGAGAAAGCAATGGACCGTGCCGGAGGTAGCTGCGTTTAAAATAACAGCCGCAGGATTCTTCATCGGCAGTGGGTTGATCGCTTGCGTCATCTTAAATGGCTTGCGCACTGCAAATCCAAGTCCAACAATTCTTATCGGGAGCCGATTCAGCATTACCACAGTCATCATGTTAACTCCCTACTCGCTGTTTATATTCTCTTCAATCGTCCGCGACCGCTACTCCCGCTTTGTCTTTGGCTTCTGGCGCAAGAAGCCGTCTTCAAATATTGGCAACGGGGAAGCGGCAACCCCCGCCGTTGGCAGTCGCAGAAAGAGAATACTCCTGGCGAGTAGCTGAGGAGAGCCGCGGAGGGCATAACCCCGGTTTTCGGAGGCCCGAAAAAAATGATTTCCCCCTTTGAAAAGTGTCGACTTGCCACCCTGGATGAAATTATCTTCACCTGTCAGCGAAGGGGGAGCGACAAGCTCCACTGCTGGTAATCGCAGAGTCGTTCTCTCTGTCCATTGCAGACATGAGCACCGGTTTGGGCTTGGGGGGTCATGGTCGACTGTCCGGGTGGGTTATATAACCCCAATAGGATGACCAAGGGGCTTGGGTACCTTATTATAGCAAAAAAAATTTTCGCCCCGTCTTTTTTTTTTAGAAAAAAGGTCTTAGTCGTCAGGTCAATTTTCGTACTCCGAAAAACACTGTACTCTTCCCTTCTCATTGAAAATTTTCTCATAACCCCCAACCCATTTTTCTAGATCCTATCGGACCCCTTGGAGGGGTTATATAACTCCCCACGCCCTGTCTGGTCCATTGGCACTAGGTTTTTGTCAAAAGATGAGTTTCTAAGTTTTCCAGAGGAGGAAGCAAAATCAGTTTGCACTTTCAGCTATTTCGAATGTTTGATTTCTTGTACCGCAATGGGGCCGTTCATAAAGTACGTCACGCTTTGGGAGGGGGAGGGGGTCTGAGAAGGCCTGTGACGGGTCCGTGACGTGACGCACGTGACGGTGGGGGGGGGGGGTGGCGCGCCAGATCGGCAGGAGAACAATGAGCTGTCATTCACTTTTTCTCAGCCACCGTGAGCTTATTAAGGTCAATTGGCTCACCGGCCGAAAATGTATGGTTGATCTGATGTATGATAATGAACGAAAAACGGTTCCTTTTGTCAGTGAGCGAGCGAGTGAGGCGTATCGAACAAATATACTGTAGGTGCGTGACGTTACAGGGGGGGGGGTAAGCGGCAGCGTGACGGAAGCGTGATTTGAGGGGGGAGGGGTAAAAAAAGGCCAAAAATAGCGTGACGTACTTTATGAACGGCCCCTAACCAGGCGCGAAGAGCACGCATCAACGTCAGTATTTTCAATCAACCAATTAGCTTATTTTAAAGACAACTAAGTTGCAGTCTGAGACAAATGTATACCCAATTTGCGCTCGAACTGATAAGTTCTGAAGGACCTAGCGCTAATCAAACACCGAAAGTCCTCAGTGGTCCACCCTGTATAACTCCCGCATCGGCCGATGATAACCCACCTCAGCTCAAAACCCGTGCCCACCTCTGGTCTGGTCTTCACGTTGGTAGGCCAGGGGGTCCAGAAGGGGTCACCCCCTGGACACCCGGTTACAGGTATCCTGGAGCCTACTCGAAAAGTCGACTCCAATAATTTGGGGGCATATTCGGAAAATTCTTATCTGGGGGTTATTCGGAAAAAAACAGGTAAGTCTGCCGGCATTGTGCCGAGAACTGTCGCTTAATAATCTTGCCGTGTTGCAGACAAACTTGCGCTTGAAAAGATCGACATGCGTCTCGCTGTTACGAAAGAATTCACAAAATTGCACTCACAGTTCATTTCAAAGCATTTAACAACTTTGAGACGCATCAAGGCTATCGAAAGTACGGGAGTACGCGTCATTTCTGGGTCTCGTAGTTTGCAGCTGTTAACAGTGGCATTCAGAAAAAAAGAAAGTGCCGCTAGTGTACTCGATCATCTGATAGCATGTGGAACTACATCGAAGAAATTGGCTCTCTATTTGGGCTAT
The DNA here is from genome assembly GCA_034698105.1 of Plectus exinocaudatus. NCBI lineage: Eukaryota > Metazoa > Nematoda > Chromadorea > Plectida > Plectidae > Plectus > Plectus exinocaudatus. Next base: position 9,228 of record JAQGAX010000178.1, on the reverse strand, counting down.
GCAGGTTGTGCCGTGCAGAACGCTAACTTGCCTTATATTATCGTCACGCATAATGTCCAAAGGCTGATGCTAGATTGCTCAGAATTTTCACTGACGGAGTATTTTCGAGCCGTAATGACGAACACGCCGGCGACGAATTGCTCCCATATTACTTTGCTTTGTTTGCATTTGTACTATGAACCCAAGATTATTCGACAAGAACCGCCGTATGACCTGGTCGTTACCATTGGTCATTTGTTTCCAAACTTACGAAGATTGCAAATTCGTTTTAACAGTATAAAACTGTATGATGAAATTGTCTTTTTGATCCTTCGTTTTGTCAGAAACATGCCAGAACGCCGTGTTGAGTTAGTATTCTTGTGTAGAGCAGCTCCCATGGCACCCCTTGTGCGTAGTACCACATGTCGACCTTCTCCAAACTTTTTTCTGCACGTGCTTGATGATTCAGTCTGTCTGTTGGACTTGCTTGAAGCAAGCAGACAGAATTACGACGATGGCTGGCGAATGTGTTGCACTGACAAGGAAGTTAAACTGACTTCTAGAAATGGAAATATGAAAGTGTTGATAAATATCTGTTAGTTATTCACATACGAATCAGTATTTCATCGTATGCAAGAACATGCGTTAAGATTATGATGCGCATCGGCTGACGTAAGCTTGAAGATTCACAACACTGCCCATGCGCACATTCGTAAATGCTGGGATTCACAAAGAATTGATGTCTGCTGTACGATAGAATAAAGTACTGTAAATCGAAAAAAATTACCAGTGACGTTTCATTTTCCATTTGGCATTTCAACAGAGAGTATTTAGGAACAATAATCAAGAAACACATTGTGCTTAGGCAATACACAGAGAAAATTATTATTCTGCAGTCTTTATTGAACGTTGAAGTGCTAATGAGCAAAGCAATTGGGCTAATTGTTCGACTACATTTGGTACACTGAAGAGATTTTTAGGGGTATCTTCGACGGTGTTACACTACGAAACTCAGTATAGAGAAACATGGTATCATTGGGCGGTTAAAGTATGATGCAATCACAAAAAAATGTCTTATTCAAAACAATACTGCAAGAAAATACTCGTATTAAAAAGCTCCATAAACAGCCACAACTGAAAGAATGCAGCGCTCGGACACTATGAATAAAAATCGGTGGACTTTAATTTCGATTAACCAATGGCTATCAAAATTCTTGCATGCTAATTCCACCGCGCAATTAAGTACCTTAGTCTCTTTCACACGGACAGTGAAAATGTTGGTGCGAACGATAACTTTCTCGGTAATCAGTTAGTCAGTCAGCAATACTTTTTGACTTCGGGTTTTCAATCAAAACAGGAACCGGTGCAACCTTATTGGATTTAATTCTGCAACTGAAAACGCATCCAAACAAGCTCTTTGCAGCGCTCTTTTATTGCTTCACCACTAACAAAGTGACGAGTGCATCGAAGAGTGGATTTAGTAGAAAGGAATAATAGCAAACGTCCATCAAGGAAATGTACATGTAATCATTGATTCGAAGCAGTGTGGGATTAATTTTATTCCAGTCAAAAAGTGTCACACAGGTTTTCTGTACGTAACAGCAGGATTTGGTTTTGCGATTGATCTAATGCTAAAGCGGTGACAGCAGCAATGCAAATCGTGCTAATTGGGATTTTTCAAAGCAAACTACAATTATGTACAATTGCGCATTCGTAAATTAAAAGTAATAATTAGGGAACTAATAACCACCGAAACAGAATGTTAAATATAAGATATAGATAATCGGTAGGCAAACCATACTTTCCCTCGGGCAAATGAGTGCAACCGAACGCTCACTGATTTATACTTGTATGCTTCAGCGTGATTAGGTCAACATGGCACTATTGACATAACGTTCAAACTTCGCGCGCGTGAGCCTGAAATTCAAGCAGCTTAGCGCTAGAGGAACTGCAACGGACCGGCTTATAGCTTGGTAGCGCGCAAGTGCTGAGCATAATACCGCCATCCGGAGCATTCATTAATAGTGACGTAATGCACTGAGCAAACTTCGATATGATTATCATCGATCGGGAGGACAGCAGAGGATTTGGGCGTTGTCAAAAGTGGTGTGAACAATCACTGCAGTTTGACGAACTATTCTTGATTTAAAATCGAACAAGCTTCAGCATCGTTTATTAAGTAAGTTACACTATTTTTCTCAAACAACTACATAAATTCCGGGTGAAATTTTGAGACTTTACTGGTATCCTCTTTGTAACAACCAACACCGTTTTAGATTCTTCAACCTAAATTTAGGACATTTTAACAGCTGATTAAAAATTATTTAAGGCCAAATTTTGCTGATAAGAACTGTTTTGTAGAACGAGATGGCAACAACATACGTGGCAGATAAAGCGGAACAAGATGGCTTACCAGAAGAATATCACATCTCACTAAACTATTTTTTTGAACCACTTTTTTTGCTCGATCAAATGTACCCGCAATGGACAACAGTGCTGAATGCAAATTTCGGCCAGTGTGAAACACTTTGCATATCGGATAATTTGAACGCAAAATCTAGCAAGTTTTACGGACCACCTTTAAAAGCGTGGCCGAAAGATGAAGGTGCAGCAGAAACATTCTGTACTGAATTTTTGAAGCTAAAACTTGGTGGAATTCTAATTAATGGCTTTTTCTCAAAGAATTTAATCAAAGTCTTGAGCAAATGCGCCTTGTCTGGCTTTAACAAAGAATTGAACGACTCGTGCAAATCGGAGGAAAAACATTTCGAATGCGACTTTATTTTTATCCATCAACGTCTTGGAGTTATCGCCATCGAAATAAATGGATGCGACCGCGAGCAAGAAGTGACAACAGAATATACAAAGGCCGTTAGTCAGCTGAACCGTGCAATTCTTGGCGTCAACGCCATCTACAGGAAGATATCTGAAGAGTTTGCCTGTCCATTTGCAGTGCGAGGTTTAATGTGCATGCCATGTTTCGATGTGACAACTCCAATAAAGTTAAACAAAGAAGAACGGCTTGAAAAGGAATATTTTGTTCATTTAATAGATAAATCAACATTATTGAACGCTGAATGTTTCCAAAAAATATGGAATGAAATGCTCGATGAACCATTCGATCTCACTCACAATTTGATCAGATTGTTAGCAGTCATGATGACCCAACCATGGGAGACTCGTCATATTTTTGCAAGCAGAGAAATCTTTTATACGGCTGCAAGCGGGATGGTGGGAATGTCCATCAATGTAGGCTATGTCTCGGAGGATTAATCTGATTGCTCATTTTGTTGAAATTCTTGTTTTTGTGCGCCTTTTTTATTAAATTAATCTGTGATGTTTATAGTCTGGCATTGGTCACGACAGCGGGACGGTGACAGAGACAGTCGTGTCAAATTCTTAATTACTTCAATGACGTCACATCTAGGTCATGACGTCACCAGTAGCCAGGACCAGGGCCGTGCCATCGTGGGAGCCATTGGAGCCATGGCTCCAGGGCGCAGGGCGGCGCGTATTATAAAAGGGGGCGCCGAAGACGTTCGAGGGGCGCGCCAAACGGGCGTCGATGGGCTCCAGGGCGCTTTGACACCATGGCACGGCCCTGGCCAAAACTCAGTCATGCCACAGCATTGTGAAAGCTCATTTGAATTGGCGCGTGCGCGAGGAAAAGGGAATGGATCGGATTTGGCGCGAATGGACTCTGTGGCCGGCGTTGCCTGCAAAACAACTCGTATATTGGAGACAGTAAAAACAAAAGACCGTCGGACAGATTGTAAACACAGCAAAACAAATCAGTAAAGCCGAATTTATACTTTGTGGTGCGGTGCGGTTATATGCTTTGTAAGGCGGAAAAATCAATATTACATGTATTTCAATGGACTGCACTGCTGCGTACCGCAATATGTAAATTCGGCTTAAACCAAATTGACAGATAGTACAGTAAATCTACAGTGAAACGCTGCATACTGTATTTAATATGGTCAATTACTACTTTATTGTTCATCAACCGCGGATGAACGGGCTAAAACTTTAGACACCACACCAGATAGCATTGCACTTAATAACTGCGAATTCCTGCAATCACCGATATATTCGACGAGTTCACTGTTTTTCTTTTTCTGCAGTTTTTTCAGTTCCTTGCCTGTTGTCTTCTGAACAACTAATATAAGCGCGTTTCGCTTCTCGCTTATCGACATTTTGTCAAGTTCTTCTTTAGTACGGGCGCCAGTAAGAAATAGCACATCACTGATGTCCATATCGTGATCAAAGCTGATGCTATTTAATGAGTGTGCATTTTCAAATGATGCTGACATCGCGCATGACACAACACGTTTGACAAATTTCTGGCGAAACATAAAGGTCTGAAAATAAGGTCGTAATGTCAGTAGAGAAAAGTGATAAATAAGGGATCTGCATGCGCATGCTCAACTAACAAACAAGAAAGCACTGCATAATTACCGGGGTTTCCCGTAAATAAGCCCACCCCCATCACCTACTTTAACTCATTTTTTACTATTACTGATACTGATACTTCATTACTACTCTAATTTTTGTTATTAGACAAGTCAAAGTATTAGTATTAGTAACAATCTACTCGTAAAAGTAAATGTAATAGTAAACAATAATGAGTTAAAGTAAGTGATGAGGTGGACTTATTACGGGAAACCCCGGTAAGAGAACTTTCTGTTCAAATTCAGGTTCAGAAGTATTCAATTCACTCACACTAAACTAGAACATAAGCCATAGCAAATTTTCATCATATTCTTCTGCTCACAAAATTCTGGATTTAAGTGACTAAATCAGATATGCTAAAGTCAGTATGTCGATATATGAATACGCACAAAATTTTTGTTATGACTTACAGTCTCTTCAGCAAAAATGTGCGGTGATACTGCATACAATCAACTCAATTTAATTGACGATCCGTTCTCTTTAACGAAGTTACGCACATTGCGCTAACGGTATCAACTCGTACCTGCGTAAATGAAACGGAGTGCGATTAGTAAACAGTCTTATGCAAGTTTCGCAAACTGTAAGATTTTACAAACGCCACGCCGCGTTGCTTCTATTTGCAATAATTGAGTTATCATGAATCTGTAACCAGTTTTTTTTCGTTAACTATCGCACGCTAACTAACCATATATACTTGAAGAATGCTTGCGCACTGCAAAAGCAAATTCAAATTTTCATCCCCAGCTATACATCTGAATGGCGGCTATGACAGATTGGAAGCATGAAGATGGAATAGAAAAACGTGAGACTGACATATTTTAAGAGGGGAAACCGAAAGACCGGAATGATTCGATCCTGCCAAACCAAAAAATTCTTCTCTCAAGTTTGTTCACTCATCATCCCAATAATGTTCATCGCAGCTAGAAACCTAGATTGCAAAACATTTTTTTGAATGATCCGGTTTGAACTCAGTTTGACTCAATTTGAATGTTTTGGCATTTTATCACGAACCCCAAATTGTCAATCGCCGTTACGCCATAAAGTCTGCAGTAAAGAGGCTATGCAGCAGTTTATCACTACAAATATTCTCGACCAATATGCTCAGCAGCAACGTATTTCTGTACATATCCGGTATAATTGTAATAGATCACGATTCTAGCGTTCCTCAACTGCAAAATGGTGCAGTTGGCACGATGTTCGAATGTAACGCCAATAAACTGCTCTTTCTTTGCAAAACGATCGATTACTTGCCTAGTAAAAGTGACGTATTTATCAGACGTACTTGTCTGAGTGATAGTCGCTTGAGCAAAAAGTTTGATGGTTCGACGTGTTTCTTCGGCAATCGTCGCCCAAAAAGAGAGCGTGTTCCATAAAGATTCAGCGTTTTCGTCTATCGTTGTGGTTCCTAGAATACTGATATGATGGTCGACCCTTGCGTAACCCTTCTCAGGTAGTGCTTGTACAATTTTGCGAATGTTTGCTGTCTGCGTGCTGCAAAATTCATCAAAGTTGTCCGTACATATCGAAATTTCAATTGAGCGAAGGCGTGCAATTATTTCCAAAACCTTCGGTGAGGAGAGGGGTTCAATTAAATCGCCACCATACTGATTGATGTACAATGTGCGCAAATTTGGATTACTGTAGAATGATTCAGCAAACCATGACGCGCTTAAATTGTCATCTTCGTACCCGTAGGCATGGAATGCGCGCAGATTCGTCAGTGATTTCAAACATTTGCTTATGTCCCTAGTCAAGTAAAGCTGTGGCCCTTCATACGGTGGGCATAAGTACAATTTCTTCAACCCAGCACAGTTCGAAACCGCCGTCCAAAAACGCTTTGAAAGATCAGAGCCCTCTTTTGGGAGTTTGCCAACCATAAGCATTAATTCTTCGATGAAAGGCGCAAATATTTCGATTAAGCTGCAGTCGCGTTCTGAAATTTTAAAAACAAGATTCCGTAGATCATGATTTTCTGCTGCCGAGTAAAAAAGTCGCTTTACAGCTGTAGGCCAGTAACCGTCTTTGGTGTAAATATCCAACACGCAATCAGTCGCTGAACGTACTAAAGGAGAACAGGGCACAAAGTTCATTCGCTTGAAGCACTTGAAACGAGACAATATATCCACCAACACCCGCCGAATTGTGAGTATAGTTGTTGGCAATTTTTCACCATTGTTGTTGAAAGGGGAAGAATTTTCTCCGCGTGCAAGGGTTGATTGTCTCCAATATCCAAATGTCTGCAGGGTGATGCTCGTAAATGATCATTCTCCGCCATGACTGCTCAGGGGGACAATTCGGACATGCGCACGGGGGTACGGTGGTATACCCCAAGGGATCTCATATCTTCGCGTACTTTGAAGTTGGGGGTTATCAATACCCGAAAGAAAATTTTTGTTTACTTTGGAAAGCATGCCAGGAGTGAACTTTTGAATTTTGTGCTAATGAGAATGAAATTTTTTATCTCAGATTTTCCTGAGTCAACAGCCGCCCATACTTGTGTTTAGCCACAGAAAAGAATTGTCGCAATTCAGATATGAACCAGGGATCGACAGTTGAAAGCAAACCACAGGAATAAGTAAGAGTTACTGTAGTTATATTTTGCTTAAATTATTATAAATCATAAATAAATTTTAGAAATATTTTTGCTACCGAAAACTACACGTATTTTTTCCAAATTTTTAGAAGGGTACAGATGAATAATTGAATCCACCCAAACGACCAGGCTATGATAATGTAACGAGGCAACTGAAAACAAAGGAAGTACCTGTTCTTCAGTTGGAATGGTCAGATTCCAATCAGCAATTTTCGAGCCACCGATAATGACAATATGAAACCTTTGAATGGTCACAGGTAACCGTAATGCCTTTTCCATCTCAATTTTCTCGTCTTTTACAGTTAGGGATACTTTGCTAGTCACATTAGCCAACCGTAGAGCATTTCCAAATCGCCGACTAACTGGTTCGTGCAAGATTCGATGAATAATGTTCATATGAGAAGCGCAGCATTGTAAGATCAAATCATCCAAACGAATTAAGTTCATTTCCATTATGTCTTGTCGTTCACGGGATATGTATGGAAGGTAGAATATTATCTGAAAGAATGTCTCATATGAGCAAAAAAGAGCTCCATTGGCAGTTTCGTTTCAGTTCTGGCTCCGCAACCAAAAAGCGATGTAAAAAGCGATGTCTGCAGCGGTGTTCTTATAAAAAAGAAACTCAGGAATGATAATTAAGGTAGAATTTTTCTCATAGTTGTAACGTAGCTATTTAAACGTAATTAATTTTTTCTTAAAATTAACGTATTAAGGTTTCCGGGGATAAACTGTTTACCTACGGTGGAAACTGTGCCGTTTTTAAAAGTTATTTTTCTGGAATAATATTATCCTAAATGCGTCAGTTGTTCATTTTAACGATCATATATCTCGCAAAACATACGTTTAAAAAAGTTGTTAATTTATAAGTTAATTTCAACAAGTCAGTTAAAATAACCCAGTGAAAAATTTAGTCACAAGAAAATAACTTTGCTATGACTTATGCTTTTTTGCTAATTTAAGTTTTTACTGTTAGCGATTAGCGATATTTGCATAAGTACTATTGAAAACTGCTCACTTCACTATCCCAGTTTTCTTTCAGCAGAATCCGACAAGCGAAATGTCTGTGCACAAAAGAACGGGCCGGGCCTTGTGCGACCAACCAACCAACCACCTGATAAAACGCAGTTTGTGTACTTAGTACATTTACCTATGTACCTACGACCCACGCACTATCCGCATATGAGTCACAAATTCGGGCACAGGTAACAGATACAGATGTAATGAGACAACTGCTACCTGTGATACGCTTAAAGACTGCGCGTGAGGTCATTAAGAAATGGTTTGTCCTCCTGAAGGTTCTTGTTGCCGACGAACGTCACTTTTCCTGGTACATACAACACGTTAAGTTAGCAGGAACGAAGAACACAGGAAGCGAAAGTGTGTCATTTACGTGAAATGATAAATGAATCAAAAGCAAGTCGTTACTCGTCAAGTAACAAAATTATCCTGGACGCCTGGAGTTCATTAAGCAGAGGGAGGAGCAATTAACAGCTTCATATTTTTGTTTATAGACAGCTATTCAGTGCGATCGTAAAAAAAACAATAAGCTTAAGTTTTTTGAATTGATTGCACAGGAAGGCATCTGGACATGGCAACTCGTTAAACTAGAAAGCCGCACGTGCACTAGGTTTCTTGTGTGCCGCAAAAAGCGCAAGTATAACGTTTCACTGAATCCACTGAGCAACCATTTTTAGTTTTGCAACCTCTGGAGCCAATTTAAGTGACAGCAGGGGGTTGAATCAATTGTTGTTCTGCAATTGCAGCTTATTTATTAATGCCAATATGGTTGACCAAGATGTTCAGCCGCAACATATTTCTGTACGTAGCCCATGTAATTGTAATAGATCACGATTCTTCTGTCTCTCCAATGCAAAAGTCAATTGGCGCAATATTCAAATTTGACACCAACATATCTCTCTTCCTTTTCAACGCAGTCGATTGCTTGTCGAGTTAGAGTTATGTATTTGATCAGAATTTCATCGGTCGCGTGCACAAAAATGTTTAATTGATCGACCCGTTTCTTCTGAGATTAACTACCAGAATGAGAGCGCATTTAATAGGGGATTGTCGCCGACCGTTGAGGCGGCGTAAACATTTTTCAATCAGCAGCAAGAGGGTCACACTATTAAGGCCCGCGCATACCTCTCCTGCATTTACTGCAAAGTTTTACTGCATGCACCAAACATAGTCATCGATATCCTATG